>SJJU01004005.1:0-36533 GCA_012932125.1 Conopomorpha cramerella
TCATTACTTTTTGTAGGTAAGTACAAATCCTCGTAACGCCGTGGATCCTTTTAAAAGGACAAATTCAAAACTAAAAGTAGACTTTATAAGAATCTAGAATATATTTTTTTTATTTATTTATATGTTTAGGACAGCCAACAAGACACACATGTACACATACAAAAAACAAAATGTGAATTACTACAACATAATATGCAGTCCTAATTACAGGCTATTTATTTATTCCTTTGTATTCATCTAATTACATAATTTTTTTTTTATTTTCTAGGTCGTTTGGAACTGGGTTAGAGTTTTGATTTATAGGTCAGTCAATGATAAAAATGAGGATGTTTGGATAATACTAATACCCAAATAACCGTTTAAGATAAGCTTATGAAATTTAGAACACATGTATCTTGTAAGTCTCAATACATATACGAGCCAAATTTGATACGTTTATGTGAAATAGTTTTTGATTTATGAGGAGGTCAAAAGTGGCTCCAAATGGTTCGAGTAATACACGGTGCGTCTAGCCAGTTCTATTTCTTGAACTTACACGATCACTTGACATGCTACCGAGTGTCTTGATGCCGGCCGGTCTTACCCACAGTGAGCTTAGTTGACATTATGACAGTATTAGTTGGACCATATATTGAGACTTGCGAGTTGCGAGATACATGTGTTCTAACTTTCACCATATTTATGGCTCAACTACCTACCTACTAGTGGCGAAGCTTGGGGGTAAGCCGGTAGTACAAGACAAGCCTGTGCCAGGCACATTAACAAATATTTTCAAGGAAATTAATTAGTAGCGTAGGGACTTATTATGGCTCAAATAAGTAAGACAAATAAAAAATCTAAATAAGCATTGGTTAAGTGCCTCTTTTTCACTACCGGCTTACCTCCTAGCTTCGCCACTGCTACCTACTATGTTTGTATTGTTATGTGTATAGTTATTGCTGTGTAGTTATGTGCTCAAGGGCATTATTAAAGGGTCACTCCCATGGGTAGGTAATTTATTCCTTGATTAGTCGTTAGAATATATTAAAACGAACTGATATCTTTCAGTTTACTGTTCCTGACTGCTTTGCTTGTTGTTGTAAGCCCAAGTCTACTGTATACTGTTTAGACCGATATTGAGTGCATTTCAGCAGAGGCTAAGTTAAGTCTACTACACACTGATAGTTGCATCGCTCTGGCATTGTAGCGGCAAACGTTGTTCATCGCTGTTTTACTACGGACGACAGTGAAATTGATGAGAGATGAAACTACGAGAGTAGTAGTAGTAGTAGACAGGTGTCAATGTCCCGAAACGAAAACAAAATTCGACCTTTGACCTATCAGCACTATCACCTGATCGATTTCGTATGGTGAGGCGAATGAAATCACCAGCCTTAACTTTTTGAATTCAGATCAATTCGTGAAATTAGTATTCATTAATAACTAGGTTTTAGTCTTTTAAAGGCTTCTTTCTCTAGAGATTGAAGTTGAAAGAATTTTCAAATCAGTCCAGTGGTCGTGCACTATACAATTCAAAGTAAGTAAATAACGATCTACAACGTACGATCGAGGAAAGAGGATTACTCTTTCATCTTTAAAAAATTTAGTTAGATGTGTTTTAGCTGTTACCCTCTCTAGCTCTCTCACCAATAAACACGCTACACATAGGTCTACTGGAACTGGCTATTCCGATTTGACATACAACTGTCAAGATAAGTTGAGCCTGGCATATATTCGGAATTGTTATAACGCTATTATTGGTAATTCCCCAATTATATTTATACTTCTTGGACTTTGATACGCAGTAAGTATGTATGGGGATAATTATGTAGTTGTACAGCAATCGTCAAGTCATGCACCTACAATTGGATCTAATAGATCGTTACAATCAATCAAATGGGGAAATCACGTGCTTTTGAGTGTTGTCGGCGAAATCTGGAAACTCCAACCAAGTAGGTATGTAAAAGACCAACATCTAAACGAAGCATTAGGTCCTGAGCTGATCTGGGACTTAAAAAAACATAATAACTGTATTTCTTCTTCTTCTTACGCACTGGCGCATTTAGCCACATGTCGGGCTTGACTTAGGGACATCACAATATCTGTATTTCAGTATCTGCATTGTTTTATTCATCTTATTTTAGGCAGTCTAAAACAAGACTCTTGTAAAGCTTATCGCTGGCCCGATTAAGCTTCAAGAAGACACAATTGCATAGACACGTAGTGTCAACGGGAAAAAAGTGCAACAATACCGTACTTGTAGGTATAGTCCCCGCCATTCAGTCCATTTTGACATATAGATATGAACACCACTGATATAATTAAAAAAAATTAGAACGGAAATATTGGGTTACAAAAGTATGGCGTTTAGGATTTAGACGTTCTATTTATTCAATGTTCTTTCTCATTCAATGTTAGCTTTTTTCTGTTGACTTTTTAATCGAAGTATAAAAGTCAATCGTTCCGTATTTATGAACGTCCGTTATTGGTCCATTAATAAGCGCGTCGATATACTTCTTAGAATTTAATCTATATCTATACTAATATTATAAAGCTGAAGAGTTTGTTTCTTTGTTTGAACGCGCTAATCTCAGGAACTACTGGTTCGAATTGAAAAAATATTTTTGTGTTGAATAGGCCATTTATCGAGGAAGGCTTTAGGCTATATAACATAGTAATGGAAAACGTGAAAAAAAACGGGGAAAATTTCCTTGAGGGCTTCCGTTGCGTGCGCTGTGAAAACGTCTCAAGATACCAAAAATATATGTATCAAAGAATTATTTCTCTTGAAAGGATCTAAAAAAAAATCCGCGACAGTACATGTCTATCTTTTAAGATTAACTTACTAGAACCGTTTTATGGTAATCAAATTTGGTCTAAATTAATGCGTTATCTCTTTTATATAAAAATGAATTGATGTTCGTTAGTCTCGCTAAAACTCGAGAACGGCTAGCTTTAATTTGGCCAATTTTAGTCTTGAGTTACACGTGGAAGTCCAGGGAAGGTTTAAATTTTTTTCCAATACACGGAGTGCAAAAGCGAATTCCTATGGCAAAACAAATGTTTGCAGGGGGCAGCTTGTTAAAATTATAAAGAGGAAATGTTTGATTTTTTGTTTGTTTGAATTGAATAGGCTCCGAAACTACTGGACAGATTTGAAAAAATCTTTCACTGTTGGAAAGTTACATTATTCCTGAGTAACATAGGCTATATTTTATCCCCAAATTCCCACGGGAACAAAAAAACGCAAGTTTAATAAGAAATTATGTTTATAAATATACCAGACATAATAAATAAATAGGTAATATTTATTTAATAAGAATCGACAAAACCGAAAATGTAATGAGAAAATATTGATTCCTTGTGAGCTTATATGCAAACAAACATGACTATCAGTCACCTCAGTAGGTACACCTGTCAATATGGGCTTCTTACAACGCGCTGACTATAACATCGAATCGAATGCTGCAGCTTAACCTTTTATTAGGCATGTGGAATACAGATCCCACTGAATTAAGGTTGGTGTAACCGTATTATTACAATTTTTACCCATTGATTACGTGAGTTGAAGGAATAAAGGTACTGATCATAGGTAGGTCGACATTAGTGATTTTCTGTTCAAGTTTTCTTTTGTTCGCGATGATACAGGTAGATACTTGACATTTGAATTTGACATTGTGACTTTATGCAATTATGTCCCTATGAAACTGTCTCTCTTTGAAACTAAATCGCTGATCCTGACTTGTTGTTTTCACAGCAAAACCATTAAGTAGCGGAAAATAGTAACTATTTACACAACTGTTGTGTGTTTTCATGAAGAATATACCTATATGTTTTTTACTACCACTGATAAACTCCCTCACCCAAAGAGGTGTACTTGGTTAACAAATGCTCCGTATTTCACCAACTTTCTCCCAAACGATGATAAGACTCACCAAAAAAAAAAAATTTGATGCCTTCCTGTAATGTTTGACCTCAACGTCACATCATATTATATCACTTTGTGCCATAATGTAGAGTATACTAGAAACTAAAACCAGCACTTTCCATTTTGTAAGGGATATTATCCAACCACCATGGTACAAGAATCAAACTTCTTTGACCTGTCCAAACTTCCTTGTCCTGGCGGAAGCTGGCGCGAAAAGTACTCGAAACCGAGTTCATGTATGAAAATATGTATGAATGTAGATGAAGCGAAAGAGGTATATCAGGACCGTAACAAATGGAGATCTGTAGTCTCTGCATACCCCTTTGGGAGACAGTCGTGAAGTGTATGTATGTAATCAAACTTCTTAAATAAATACACTTCACGCTTTTAATCCCAAAACCCAAACTTCTTGTCCGACCGCATTGAGAAGGGATATGAGCGTGTAGGTTTTAAAGTAAAAGCAATGTATACTTACAATGGTAGTGGGCAACAGTATGGCGCTGAAGGTAATGTGCCTCAGCCAATTGATGGCGGCGACGTGACGGCGGCTTCCCTCCCCGCGGGACTCGCGCCAGTCGCAGTAGCAGCTCAGCGGATAGTAGCCCAGCATCAGCAACTGTTAACGAGATATTTTTGGTTACTGTTTGTCAGCTGCGCGTTCATACCGGCCAGACATGCTCAAGATAACATGGCTATCATGTGTGTGAACCAGTTTTCATTTTGTGTTGTGCATTTTTGGCCAGTGGGAACACACGATTCATACATATCCTGATCATGAAAAACTGAGTATTCCGTAGACTACGGCTACAAATAATCTGAACTGGGGATATTTTTTAATACAGTAAAAAACTGAAATTAGTATAAAAATACAGTCTACTCCGAAAATGTCGTTCGAGCGACGATTTTTGTCCAGGATGAACCACGTTTTCGTTATTTTCTTCCGGAAAAAAAATAATCGTGCAATCCAGTTCATGACGAAATTGTCCGCAAAAAATAACAACCCCCCTATATTTCCTAAACCCAGGCCCCGGATTTTTAGGGTTTCATACTAATATAGGACAAAACGGATCCATAAATACGTAGAAGAGAGAGCATTCGGTTGTCTGCCCTGACCAGAACTGACTGTGTTTCTTATTATAGGTTTACGTGACTGTGAAAATTAAAAAATAATACACAGCTGGGTAGCCAAAGGCGCTTCGTAAGCAAATTCTCACGGTACACTGTTGTATTTAACCCAACTTGATTTGGGTGGATTTAGTGCCGCTATAGGGGTCACAAACCTTTTGGTAAAACCGTATGAAAAATTTATGAGTTTAGCACCTACCTAGCTAACTAATGATCGTACGACTAATAATTAGTCTTATTAGTAGGAAAGACAATACGTATCGTAAATAATGCATTGCACATTCGTTGAATCAGAAAAGAACTTAAAATTTTCTTTAGAGATACCTATTATGACATAATATATCCATTTCAACATTTTATGACCATTCGTTCTAAACATTGACTGTCAAATTTATTCAAGGTCAGGTCTAGCTTTGTCCGGAAATTATCAAGGTGTAGGTCAAAGCAAACTGGTGTCTGTCTCTTATTAGCTAGATATATACATATGTAAGTACCTAAAGCTAATTCTAACCTTGCCAATGTTATTGCAATACCTACTTATATAGTTTCGTGAAAACATCGAGATGAGCGCGGCTCATCGCGAAAGTAGGTACTTACCTATATGCACACGAAAAACTAGTTTCTTAAGTCTTTTAGCCGGATGGATCTTTGGGAAAACCCTATTTTCGAAATATTTGACCAAGTATGACAACTACTAAGTTTTATAATTGTTATGACTAATTACTTGCTACTTCTAAAAAAGGCTTTATACTTGCTGTGGGCAAAACGGCGTACCTACTTTTATAAATTTTTACTACAGTAGAACAAAGCTTAGACTCAAGAGACCCTTACCACAGCCCTTACTAATAGACTCGATGTAACTTAAACCAAAGTTGTTACAGTTCTATTGTAACTGGTTATTCCGTATTTGACATACAACTGACGAGTTAAGTTGAGCTAGCTGTAATTGGGGAATAGAATACCGCGTTTATTAGTAAGACCCAGAAGGTCTTATAGGGTAAGGGCACGGTTGATCTTTTAAAAACTATTGAATGATACGGATGTTACCTAGGTATTTAAAAGTTCAATTCGTACAAATAAATATCTTTTTAAATTGATCGTGAGTGTGCGTGTCATATCATTTTAACTCGACTTCGCGAATAATTAGGTCTCTCTGTTTCTGTAATGAGGAAGAAGTCTCGTGTTAATTTAACTAGCTTACGCCCCGCAATTTCACTCGCGGAAATTTTTATTACCTACCTCTTTTTAATTATATAAAACATAAATAATTATGCGCACAAACCTTGTCCGAACTATTAGGAACACGTAAAAAGCAAACATTTATTCAATTTGGTGCACTAGTTCAGAAGTTATGTTATATTTCGTAACTACTACTAGTTGTACTTCAGTTTGTACCATTCCCGTAGGAATTTCGGGATAAAATATAACCGTTGTTACTCAGACGTAATGTAGTATTCTAATGATGTAACAATTATGGAAATCTGTCGAAGAGTTTTTGTGTTTATTCGTAGCAATCGTACGTATAAAAAAAATCAGTCCTTTATTTAATTGATAAGTATAGATAACACTTACTAATCAATTAAACTAATTAATAAAAAATAAAGCGTCTGTGGTCCAGTTGGTCGGATACCTGACTTGTAACCGGGAGGTCGCGGGTTCGAGTCCAGCTACTGGACGTGTACCAATGGGACTCTTTTTCAGAGTCTATGTATGCAACGCAACGCTCGTACGGTGAAGGACAACATCGTGATGAAACCCGCACACCACAAGGTATGTGAACCCCATAACGGCGATAGGCTCACCCCCTGTCACGTTGGGTTAAATACGCTTGGTGAACTGTGGGCATTTGCTTATTAAGCAAGTGCCTCTGCCTACCCCTCTTTGGGATTAAAAGGCGTGAAGTGTATTTATTTTATTATTTTTTTACTAATCTAAACCATTCATGTCAACCACTCATTTGCTTATAGTTCTCCAACTGATTGCAGATAAAATTAGAAAAAAAAACAACAAAAAAAACTAATCTAAACTCCTCTAGCTGTGTGGTGACGACGAATAGAATGTCTTGACACATCACCATCCCAGTCTAACTTTTCCCGTCTTGGGTGTCGTAAGAGGCGACCGAGGGAACTATCCAGAGAACGGACAGCAACGCTCTCTGTGAGTTAAGCCACAACACCACTGCGATCGCCAACCCGCCTGCCAACCGTGGCGATTATGGACATTTCCCCCCACCCAAATGATCATGGAAATCTTTGGGGAGGCCCTCGTCCAGCAGTGGACGTCATGTGACTGATGATAAACCTATCTAAATACATTTTGGTTCAGAGCGTACGTAGAGTTCCTGGGTTTATCTTAAGTACCGAAACCTCACTTGCCTACTTACATTTTGTTTATGTTCCTCACGAGATAACCTAGGTTACGATTAGGTTCCCACAGATATCACTATTTTGTTGCATGAAAAAAACGTGAAAGTATCTGTAACATTGTTTAAACCATACTTAGAAAATACATATAAGTACCAAACTTAGTTCTAACTTTTATGTGAGCTTGATTTAATATTCTAAACCTGAAATTATTACTGCGGTATTACCTATAAAAATTAATTGCTTTTCCTTGGTCTCGCTAAAACTCGAAAACGGCTGGACTGATTTGACTAACTAAAAGACTAGCGATTTCCTATGGTAAAACAAATGTTTGCCGGCACAGCTGAGTGCAATGATATACTCGTAATTAGGT
Source organism: Conopomorpha cramerella (assembly GCA_012932125.1). Taxonomy (NCBI): domain Eukaryota; kingdom Metazoa; phylum Arthropoda; class Insecta; order Lepidoptera; family Gracillariidae; genus Conopomorpha; species Conopomorpha cramerella. Next base: position 7,769 of record SJJU01004005.1, read on the forward strand.
ATGTATTCTTGCCTTCTATCCCAATATGGCTTACACTGAGTTGAAAAAAGGAGCTTTAACTTTAACGAACCAATCAGTGCACTTGATATACAATTAGAGAATACATTCTAGGTTACTTTCAATTTAAAACTAATTTTTATATGTTAAACTTTCACGCAAAAACTGCTGAACGGATTTCAATTCAACTTTACAATAATAAGCTATAACTTATTCTGTGTTATTCCAATATATTAGTCCCCACTCATAATATATTATATCCTCAACTTTCCATGGGAATGGGGTTGACTGCGGGTACATCTAATATTAGTATTTTAACCGGGTATTTATCCGCCAAGATTCAGGCCGACCGCTCTGCCGCACCTTTGGGAAGGCCTATGTCCAGCAGTGGACGTCATTAGGCCGACACGACACGGCGAATCACAATGCAAAACAAAGATTTGAACAGCGGTCAAATTGCTTACACTTCCAGAAATTAGGCGTAGGTACTAACTTAAATCAATTTACGAAACCTTAATTGGCGTATTTTAATTATGTATATGCATGAATGTATGAATAATACATAGGTTAGTAAGTATACAGTTCTAGGAATTATAGCACACAACAAAACTGCTCAAAACCCTCTTAGGAATACATCCTACCCGTGATAATACAAGTTATACCTACTGTCTAATGTTTTGTGTCCATAAAAGTGTTAACACGTTGGACGGGTTTTCAATAATACCTATTACATAGCGGAAAAATGTTCTCCAAAAAAATAAATTAGAACTTTGACATTTGAAAAACTCTAGGTACTTTTAATTATAAAATATTGTATGTAACAATTTTGTTGCTATACTGAGTTGAAATTCATTTAAAATTTTGTTAACAATCTGTTGTTAGGAGTTGGAAACAACTGAAACAATTTTAAAGTTCGTTGTGTTTAAATAAGCAGTAATTTACGTAAATAGTGTGTCAGAAGTACCTACTAACAAATTTTTTCTAAGTATTTTGTAGTTTTTTGTTATAATTAGTAAGGTTTCGCGTAGTTGTGCTAAATACGCGAAATGTACGTTAAAAATCATCATGACGTAATAGGTTCGTTTTATAGTTCAGTTATCAATTATTTATTGTTATGTATTACAACACTAGTGGACATCTCGCGATTTCATCCGCAGGCTGGGTACTGATGAGTCAGTGACGAATGAATCAGTGAGGGCTTTTAGTTTTATATATATACATATAGATTACAATTAACATATACGTCACGGCTGTAAAATATGGTCCTGTAGTTCCTGCGTTCGCCTATACCTACTCTTCCGGAAACTAAGCGTGGGCGTTTGTGTAACAAGTCTTCATGCCTTTCTAAATTGATAAGACAAATATTTTATTCCAGCATAGGAACATTTCGTACTTATAAATACATTTTTGTGCAAACATTTACAGATACTTGGGTTTTGGATAACTGAATGTCTTGAAGTTCACTTCTCGTGATGTTTACTCTGTGTTAGGTATGTTGTGTGATGATGTTCAACATTTCTTCAAAAGTATGAATTATCGTATAACTTTCGACCTCAGCCCACAGAACTTGGCTATACAGGTTGACCCGGGAATAGCCTTTTAGAACGAAGGCTACTGTTTCTATATAGCGGCCCAAAAACACCACGGTGACTTTGTAGAAAAATCTAAAAAATATCACCTCTTGCATGCATACAAAAACCGCAATCTGATCGTTTAGTTTTTATGGGGAGATGGAATGTGTTTTCCTTTTACAGAAGTATTTTGATTAATAACATCAAAACCTTCATACGATTCGAACAGTCTTATATTTAAAATTGAAAAGTTACAAACTTTTATATTCTAACTAGTGGACGCCCCGCGATTTCATTCGCGTAGTTTCTGTATTTCATACAAACTATAACACCCTCTATATAGCGACGCGACCTACAGGATCGGGGTAAAAAGTATCCTTTGTCCGTCTCCTGGTTCTAAGCTACCTCCCCACCAATTTTCAACCAAATCGGTCAAGCCGTTCATTATAAATAGTGTAACTAACACGACTTTCTTATCACTTATACATATATAGTTATAATTATTTTGATAAGTTAAGTAAAAGTGTAGCGAACGCAATTGGACTCTATTTGGACAGTGTTATTTGTCAACTATATAGGTAATTATTATTAGATATTAAACTGAAATGTAAAAAAGAATATGTAGGTTTGATTTAGGTTTCTAAAAGTTCGATTTTTTATGATGAAATCGAACTTTTTCTGATAAAATATGACACCTACTTAAGCCAAATTTTTCTAAGATTTTATATGTCTACGTTGTAAGTATTTATTTTGCACTGACTTATATTTATAATAATCAATAAAGGTGCTTACATTAAACCAAGTTGTGATGAGTTGCCATCTTATGGAGTCATATTGCCACATTTCCGGGTCTTCAGTCTTTCTCCAGTCAATTGATAACAGTCTGAGGGCAATCCAGACGAGGTACACGGTCACCGACGCCGAAAACCACATGCGCATCTTCAAATTCAAATTGCATTTGCTGTCATCCTCCCCACGACGACGGTTTAAAAACGAGAGTTCAATCATTTTCGATTTGTTTACTCTTGATTTGTAACTGAACAAAAAAAATAAGAAAACTTAAACAATGACACAAAAAGATAGTTTTAAATCTCGCGAAGCATCAGAAACATTATTCTTCACGAATATTTTTTGAAACTATACTGCTAAGTCTTAAACAAAATATGTGTGTGAACGTTCCACAAAATAGTTGTGTACTGTTTGCGAATCTATCGTACGAGCGAGTGCGGAAAGACCGCTTGACCAAACGAACATCGGTATGGCACTGCCATTTGCAAACAAATACATTGTGCTTAACTACCTACCTACTTCAATTCATACAACGTCACTGAGTACTAATTAGTTGTGATAAAGTCTAGTTCGGTGTGGCAAAATTGCTCTTTCTACTCTAACTAGTCGACTGTTCGAGGCATTTTCTGATCAAATGATTGACGGGTGTCTTGTCTTGTGTACTAAAATGAAGTACAGTCGGTCCTTGCGGCCTTGTCACATTGTTTAAGGTTAGACGAAGCTACGACGGGCTTTCATTCGCATTGAGTTGTATGCACTGGAAAGTTTCGTATGAAAGTGTCCTGTGTTTGTAGCACGATCAGGATTAGCTCTTTAGCCTTGCGCGTGGAGCGTGGAACTGCACAGCGGTATTATTGGTAATGTATCGCTAGTAAATAATGCTATACCATCAGAATCTTTTTTAAATGTTGCTAGTATTTACTAGTAGGTACTACGAGTATACTCTAATTTGTAATTCACTGTCACAAAAACTACCAATAATGTGTCTCGCTCTCTATAATTACTGTCAATATCAATGTTTTATCAATCATCGATACATTGGATGATACGAGTTCGACGAAACTATTTCCAATGATTTAGAAGTATAATGTTCCTGTTATGGCATCGCAAGATGGCAGAATATACATTAGAGTATAGTACTTACTTATTTAGTAAGTAGTTTTTAAAATTACCTATCAAAATGAAACAAAAACTTTCCACTTTTTAAACGACTAAAAAAAGGAGGAGAGTTTGCAATTCGAACATGTTCGCAATTTAGTATTCTACTTAAATTTAAGTATGTAATTATGAATATTTTTTATGTGTCTGTTCGCAGATAACTTCGTCGTTTATGAATCGATTTTATGATTCTTTCTTTGTTAGAAAAGAGATTCCCATGTTGTCGAGCCGAAGAGTTTTTACTTTTTAATTTCAAGGTTGAAGTTGTTTTTTTTTACTTGTATGCTTAGTCCACCTCTTGTTGGTTAACAGTAACCGTTCAACACGTAGTAACAACTTCCCTCAGGTTTAGGCATTGTGACCACATCACTGCTCTTAACATCAGAAAGGATGATGGTCTAAAACTGGTGGGTACTTAATTTTATTTGCTAAAGATAGGAAAATCTTCAGCTAAGTACTTACTTACTATTTTACTCTAGGAAAACTCCGATCTCCCAGTTTCGTGGGAATCCAGTTTAACATTTTATTTATGTAGATACCTTTTAATAACATTAATAGAATATCAATGGTGAATAAATTCTGTGCAGCTCGATAGTATGCCCTCTTAAGTAACCAGCTGATCCAAACTATACCTCTGCAGTTTGAAAGGTTTTACTTGTTTATTGTCTATTGTGAACAATATACCAGTAAAACTATGCTGATGAGTTAATAATAAGCAAGACGGGCCATAAAAAGCAAGTCAGGCAGCGGATTTACGTACTCAACTTATTGTCGAACTGCTAAATCTGGCTTATTAGCAAAAAGGCTCTAATGAGCCATAATGAGCAAACAATGGCACACATGCTGGGTGCTATAATTACGTACTTCTATAAATAAGTGCGTTGTCACGCAGCTAGGTACTTTATGTATCTTATAGAAGTACTTATATACATATTAACTAGCTTTGTCCCGCGGTCTCTCCCTTTTATTTCGTTCCTGTGGGAATTTCTGTACAAATAAGAGCCACAGATGGCTTACCTCAAGTTTTTCATTTTCATAATCGGTTCAGTACTTCCAAAGAAACCTACAGTATCACAAACTTAACCACGTTACAATATTAGACCATTTTTTTTTATTATTACCATTTCAACTATGCATCATTCAACTTCCATAATATGTTAAAAATGGACAACTATTACTAGCAATTGACTGTATGAAAGGGTTTATTGGGTGATTGGATGGTCTATCACCGATATTTATACATCTAAACTCCAATTATTAGGCTAAATGTGACTTACACTTAGTCATGTTTCAAAAGCTTCTGGCCATCCGATTAGGGATTATGGACATGGCTATTTATATATATGTATACGGTCGGCCAAGAAATGGTCTATTACTTTTCATGATATTAGCTAAATCTTTATAAAAAAAAAAATACACTTCACGCCTTTAATCCCAAAGAGGGGTAGGCAGAGGCACTTACTAAAGCAAATACCCACGGTTCACCAAGCGTATTTAACCCAACGTGACAGGGGGTGAGCCCATCGCCGTTATAGGGTTCACACACCTTGTGGTGTGCGGGTTTCATCACGATGTTGTCCTTCACCGTACGAGCGTTGCGTTGCGTACATAGGCTCTGAAAAAGAGTCCCATTGGTACACGTCCAGTAGCCGGACTCGAACCCGGGACCTCCCGGTTACAAGTCAAGGGTCCGACCAACTGGACCACAGACGCTCTTCTAAATCTAAATTTTTATATATAAAAATCATTTTCGTTGTAATGTTATATCTCAACAATGCCTTTACCGATTTGGCTAATTTTGGTCTTGAATTATTCGTGGAAGTCTAGAGAAGGTTTGTTCGTAGAGAAAATTGAAAAAAAGTTACATCATGCTGGACACGGGTCACCCTGGAGGTTATATTTATGTTATATTCATAATATTAATAATTAAGACAGAATAACGTCTGTCGGGTCCACTAGTCATTAATAAGGTAGAGTTGTTGCAGAACGTTCAGTTATTTTGCCTCGGTTGCGGCTGGCGTCTGCCAAAAATAAAATAACTGTGAACGATAATGTATATTTTAACAAGTAAAAAATTACCCTTATATCTGGCAACACAGATTCTTGGCTGACTGCACCTCCCTTAGGCTTAATCAAATCATATCATTTATTTCAGACCAAGGAAGTCCATATACAATGATGACAAAGCATGAATATACAATTAAAATTAATTTAAAATAAACGAAAATTAGAATAAAATAATATTAATGTGCCTGCCTGTACGCGAAGACTGAGGAAGTTTCACCATCATTATTATCACAATAACAGGGACGTCAATTTGTCAAAAGCAGTCATGGAAAATTCCCCATTATTTCGGGGAAAAATATAAAACTAGCATCATACATTTTAACGTAAACAAATAGGTAAACGTGTATGTACCTATTTATTTCCCTGCTAAGTATGTACTAATGCATGACTTACATGGGTATAGTGATAATACGTGAGCACACAGTTCAACACAACAATGTCAATATAGGCATAAGTGTATTATCGAGTAGACAACTGAGATTTGTTGATGTTTTTAAGAAACCCTGGGGCCTTACCGTGACTTTGTAGGCATTAATGCGGAAACTTCGAGTATTTTATTTACTTTTGAGTGACAGTGACAAAGCAAGACGACTGAGATACCTGTTCTTGTCACACAGCTTAAGTAAATCCGATGGACATTTCCGATTTCCAAAGGAAGGTACCTCTTGGCCCTGAAGAATGTCCTCGGGGTGCACAGAACCCACCCAGCACCAGCGATAAATGAAGGCCATCGGAGGGTTTTAGTCAGTAGAAATCTGACACTACCCCGTCGCCGTCCCCATAGCGGCGGGGTGTCCTCCTCATGGACATCCCCCATGGACATGGATATCCCCCTCGTAAACAAAAAAATTAAAAATAAGAAAGAAAAAAATAGTTGTGGTTTTAATATTCACCTCCTCAATTGGTTCAAACACTTGCCTGCCAACATTCAAAGACAAATCCACTTATCAAACTGTAATAATACCTAGATAGATATAATTTGGTCACAAACACGAATATATTTGTCGTTAAAAGTGGTTTTAACTGGTTAGGAGTTTATACTTAATAATACCCATATTTAGTACAGCGCTCCTTATGATGTGCTTAAATGTGATATTATTTATGTACAAGCCGTTACTTTTAAAATGGCAGACCTGGCTGACAGTCTTCAATCCGATGCATAGTAGTCAGGTTCTGTCAATCCTAAATGCGGTAAAGAACTTGAAAAAATAATACGTCATTTAGTCCAGAAGGCAGGTAAAGTATCCGTTGGGGCCCCCTTTGATGTGGCTTAGGCTGTTCCGGTGACCTCTGGTAACATGGTCGTAGGTTAGTTAGGTGGTTACCGTGGGGTTTTAGTGGGTACGAGCGTTACATAATCCCATAGTTATCACCGTCACCGATGGATTTATGCCAAATTACATAAAAAAATATGTCGATCTTGTGTACACAGTGACAGTATGCATCATCCATCCGGGCCACTTCACCAAACGTTTAAAAAAAATACATGACATAATGTGCCTACACCTACTAGACTGTAATAATAATAACAAGTAAGTACTTGTACTAAAATATTGACAATAGAGAGTCGTCGTGGTAGATAGCTCAAGACAAGCTAATAATATGAGTCTTGAGCTATGTTGATGTTCGGCTACAAAGCGTTGAGTATCGTCCGATTCTCCCTGTCTTCTATCGGGTGGATTTTCGAGAGTGTGCTCCAGAGTTGCATAGCCTAACATCCTCATCGCGCTTTAACAATAAAATAACGCCAAAATGTCATCCATACAAGTTGGACATTTCACATACGCGAACCAATCGGTTTGCGTCAAACTTCATAGTGCTAACCGCCATGATGTGGAATGACTTGACGGAGTCTGTGTTTCCTGTGCAATATAGTCTGAAGTCTGAAGGTCTTCAAGTCATGGGTAAATAGTTACCTAATAAACAAGTGAACAAATATGGTCTGGTGATGATGATGATGAAGCAAGTGGACTCTATCGTAGACCACATCGAGGCTCAACATCAGAACCGTGGTCGCCGAACGCCTGATTACAGCGTTTCAAAAAAAGTCAAAAGTACTCTTAGGGGCATACAAATGCTGTTAAGGCGCATTTGTCTCTTTTTAATACTTACCATTAGTTATTGTGGTGTAGTTTCTGAGCTTTTCAAATATTTGTTCGACTAGTCGTAACTTAGGGTTCAGCATGGTTTTCGATTGGAATGAGACATTTTTGTTTATTGCGATTTGCTATTTTCTCAAAAGATGACGCTACTGTTTTCTATGTCAATCTTCAATCAATCGTCAATCAAAATATCAATCAAACCCTCTTTAACCGAAACTTCTTGCAACAAGTTCAATCAATATTAGCGCAATGTGCAATGCATACGGCGATTGTCAACCATTTATCATTCTGATTGACAGAATTATACAGATACAGAAACCAGTGGTGACCTCTATGTCATAGCGCAAAATTATTTTAAAATTCCTCATTAACAATTGACTGTGACTATCCGTTTTATACCTAACTACTTACTAACTTGTGTACTCTAGTAAGTATACAATAAATACTAGCATGGTTATTTGTTACTCTTCTATTAATTTCTGAAGGTTGTAGAGATTCTGTAGTAAACAAGCTGACGAGGAGGTAACCCGACATGGCATTCCTGACTTATAGATGCGCAAATGCAAACTAGCCGACCATGAGCGCGAAGCAAGGTGCCAAACGTTCACAAATTTAGCGAATGCTTTTTTTTTAACCTCGCTAATAGATATGACACCTATACTTCTCAGAAATTGCAAATAATAAGGAAATATTATTTAAACATTCCTATTTTTTATGTTTGGACGTAGATAACACGTCGTAGGTCATCTGCGTAACACAATAAACGACCTAGAGGTCTTTTTGGTTTGTCAGTACAATTATATCATTTAATTTTATAGAATTATGTATTCGTTAAGAACTTAAATAAATAACCTGTAACATGGACGGGCAAGATTTGCATGTTATGCACGATTTGAGCACACTTACGCACTGAAAGAGCCAATATCGTACGTCACGTGTTGTCGTATAAATCTTGCACGCTGATGTTACATGAATGTTATGTTCTGGAGGGGGCATTTTTATCCAAAATATTGAAGAGATAAATAATAGTAAAAAGTCCTTTTTAGGTTAAACCCCTATTTATAAGACTCCCCAGTCTGTCTTTTGGTGTCACCATATCATGGAAACGGTTGACATTTTCACATAATTTGGCAAATACCTAAGAACAATAGGTAAATATTTTATTTATATATTATAACTACAAAGAAACAAATTTTTCGAAACATTTTATAATGTAAGTATACCTACAATGTACTTTCAATGGAAAATTAAATCGGTGACCTAATGGAAAATGGCGTGAAACCTTAAAAGGACTCGAAATCGAAGGTCATGTATGAAAAGATGTATGAATGTAGATGAAGCGAAAGGGGTATGTTAGGACCGTGACAAATGGAGATCTGTAGTCTCTGCCTACCCCTCTGGGAGACAGGCGTGAAGTGTATGTATGTATTAAAAGGCCAAGTCAAAGCAATTGATAGGTAAATGAAAACATTATATTTTTTCTATTTCTCTGTTTAGAACTTCACCATTTTCTTTTCCGATTTCATCATTTAGTTAGGTACTTGTTCCAATAGGCACCTAGTAACAAGTTGACACTTATCACTAAGTTGTACTAGTTACCTACTCTCTTGTACCTCTGTCCGTAATTCCTAATAATATTAATTCCTAAGTACAGATATCTTTGCAGACATGACTTCGGTGACCCCTATTTCATAAACGTGATTGTAATTGACGAATATAAAAGTTCCATGTCCATTGTTTGATTTTCAATGAAGTTTATTTCAACCCATCGCCGAATGTAGGAATACTCTCGCTCCGACAATGATTCGCCATCTGGGGATACAGCAGTGCCCGCCTGTCCAGTCCTCAGTCGTTCATGCCAAGTCGTGTAAACACGTCATACGATAATTTTCTCGATAATAGAACTCAGGTTTTGTCAAATTATGTTGTACAATTAACAAGTGGCTTGGCAAGATTTAGATTTTAGATTAGCCCCCATAGGTACGTCCTTTTTAACGCCGCATACGGAAAGAAGCATATAGCGCGGGCAAAAAGTTATTTTACAATAAACTTTTTGAAATCATCTACATTTTAAGTTTATTTCTTATCTTTATAATACTCCCTCAATACTATAATTTCTATACCTACTATAGTTAAACTTAGTTTAGACTTTTGGGAAATTGACAAGGCACAACCTTATCCTGCGTATAACTTTTGTATTTGTAAGGCGGTAAAGGTTTAAGTATTCATTTATTAACCGGCCCTTAAATAATTCACACTTAATAAAGTAACTCCTTAAATAGGTTGAAGTGATCTGTATAATGCAGTCACAGTAATCAAACCATTTAAATCTGTAACTGTTAAGAAATAAAGTTCAAATCAACTTGACAAAACGTCAATTGACACCGTAGTACCTGAACGAGGAATGAATTGATGATTAAAATAATGTTCGCTGCCAATAATTGTATTATCATTGAGTACGTGTTGAACATAATGAAACTAGTGAACGCCCCGCGGTTTCACCGGCGAAATTTCGGGTATTTATACAAACAGTAGATAATTAAAACGTTCGAAGCACCTTCTGCCTTCTAAGCACGTGTCATTACTCCTGAAGGAATGATGCTCATTATTTTTTTTATCGCTATGAACAAGCGTTTGACCACTATGCTACTGCGGAGGAAACACATACTCCGGTAACTCATTCCACATCCTGGCGGTTCGCACTATGAAAGTAGGCGCAAACCGTTTGGTTCGCGTAAATGGTAAATCCACCTGGTATGGATGACGTTTTGCCGTTCTCCTAGTTGTCCTATTATAAAAACGCAATGGGGTTTGGGGGAAATGAGTATGCGTACAACAATATCCACCTACATACATACATACACTTCACACCTGTCTCCCGGAGGGGTAGGCAGAGACTACAGATCTCAATTTGTCACGGTCCTGACATACCCCTTTCGCTTCATGTACATTCATACATCTTTTCACACATGACCTCCGGTTTCGAGTACTTTTCACGCCACCTTCCGCCAGGACATCATCAATCTGGTCAATGTATGTCCTTCTGGGGCGACGTCTACTCATCCGGCCCATTACATCACCCATATAAATATCTTTCGTCAATCGACATTCACCCATTCTCTCCAAATACTCAAACCACCGAAGGGCATGCCCTTTTCAATCTTGGTCACTACATCTTCCTTCAAACCGCAACTTTCTCTTATCACACTATTCAATGTCATGCTCCGCAATGACCGCATTTCCACCGAATGCAGTACAAATAATGGTATGTAGAAGTGAGAACATGGCAATTAATCAGCGTATGTTTGTATGAAAGGTGGCAATATCCCTACAAATTTTAGTTTGTAAGAGGTACCTTTACAACCGCTGTTGATATAATAGATAGAGCGAACACTTATTTACAGCTTTCAATAAAAAACGCTGGCGAAACGCGAGATAGTCTTTAACTTAAACTTACGCACTTAAACTTTTGAAACTTCCCTAAAGAAAACCTCTACTAACTTCTGCTGATCGGTATGAAAGAATTATTCCTCACTGACTGAGACTTTCAAAGCTATTTAATAAGCGTTCTGATCAACGATCAAAAGTTCGATGTGTCCGAGGAATCCAGAAATAGGGTTTCTGGATTCCTGAATTATGGATATGAATATATTTTGGTACTCCTGTCTATGAATATTGCAGAATGCAAAATGGCAGAAACGAATATAAGAGACATTATACCTATTTAATGATGATAATGGATCAAGATGAGAATACATACAATAGAGATCCTAGAGTAACTTAATTACCAAGGGCCGTGAAGGCCACTAAAAGGGTCTACAGGTAGCGATTTCAACGACCACCAGATATCGGTAGACTCGGTGAGACCAATGAACGGTCCGTGCCCGAAATAACAGTAAGTAGATCTCGTAGAATGTTTTGTTATCTCTTTATTTTTATCTTCACCTGCTCGTCTCATAGGCCCTAGCACCCTCTCTTAGACACACACACTCGTTCAGGTTTAACCAGATATTTTTTTTTTTGGCACTTTGAAGAAGCGTTTGACCACCAATTTGACGATATTCTGTAGATACACACACTCACATCCTTAATTTCTCGCGGAGTATATCTGTGTAAAATCTCATCTGTCGCGAGAACGGCTGAAAATGTTTTCACTTCAAAAAATCTTTGATTATATTCACCTCGATATTCCTGGCGAAAAACTTCAAAAAAATGACTTATGTTCGCCTTAATGATATTTATGGTTATGTATGTTTGTTTCCTGCTAGCCAAGTCATCAGAAAAATCATCAGACACTGTCCATATTTGGCGTGTGTCACAAGAAAACTTAAGCCCAAAAATACCATGCGACGATTTTCAGACAACTGAAGGCCCATAAAGCTTTGAGCAACGTAACATAGTTATACCTATCTGTGCCCACCCCCGTGGCATCCATTTGTGTAAGTGACATGCGCCCGAGGGAGCGACGGGACGGCGAATAATCTTGAGGAGCACTCAGTGTAACTGAATTACAGTTGATTGACCCTCTTTGGTTTAATGACAACGCCTTGACTCCCCATTATAAAGGAATCTATAAAACATAGGTAAGTCCGAAATCTCTATATATCCATATATTATCTCACAACATACTTCTACTTCTGTAAGTTAATGGAGCTAGCAAGAAAACCGCTCGCTTTGAAACAAAATAAGTAAAACTTTATCACATAAAAATAAACCACCAAACGTACTCAAACCTGCTGCCTCCTGATTGCAATCAAGTAACCGACCAACTGGACCACAAACGCTCTAAGATACAAATAATACACTCACATACCCTAAAAATCCATTTTCATGATTAATTTACGATGAGGACAAAGTATAGTATTTTTTTTGTAGATACGAAAAAAACTCCGGAGAATTATACTTAAGCGCCTGAAATATCGGAACGGCAATATCTAATGAAATAATGTAACCTAATTCGTTGTATTAAATAGTAGGAGTATCGAAGAAAATGAATTATTACAAGTTTGTGTAGGTAAGTATACTATTGGAAGCCATCGTTTCAGAATTTCACATTAATGTGCCTTATATTGTCCTTTACAAAGCCCAAACTGGCATGCAAGGCTTAGGTAGGAAGAGATTTGATTTGAGACAACACGTGTGATAAAGTCCGTCCTCTATGATAACTTGGGCTAAGGTGAATAAACTAGACATCACACACACTAATTTAAAGTGATTACGATGTCGCCCAATCAAGAATCCTGGACGAATCTCTCCCAGATCTCAAACTCGTTCCCGATGCAGTTAATAACACTGGTAAATTCAGTTCGCACAATTAATTTGCTCCTTTGTTTCCAACTTACAACTTGACGGTACTACAATGGAGAGTGTCTGGCAACAGTTTCGTCTTTCCTAGTTGTGTCATAATAATTGTAAAATATATTATGGGAGATAGTTCAGTAGGTAGGTGGTTAATATAATATAGTTACTTACGAAGCGCATAGGTGCAGATAATGACATGATTTTTAATATAGATTTATTTCTCTCTGTCAACACGCCTGTAAGGGAATGTGGGTTGCATCGCGCAGGGCGAGGACAAAATAGGATACGTACTTTTTCCATCGGTTTAATGCATAGAACTCTCAGATCAGAACTCTACTAGACATTATAATATGAAGATAGTTTAAGTTCCTGTTTTGATGCAAATGCAAAAATAAAAGTTTTATTAAGTGAACAAAACTAATTTGCTATTCCCTTTCGTCAGGCATTAAAAATGTAGAGCTATACTTAAACTGAGTCATAATAGTTATTACTTTATGAAATTGACTCCCATGACTCTTTGTAGATAAATCCACACAAACAGAATCACTTTGGCCACCTTCATTGTAGTGCAACGGGCTAGTTTGGAGTTGTTTTTAGATAATGGGTAAGAAAGTGTCTTTCTACAATGATCTCAAATGTTAGTATAAAGAAAAAAAATAATGATATGGTTTACAATAAATACACCTGTTAAACCCAAAGCGGGGTAGGCAGACGCACTTGTTAAGCAAATGCACACAGTTCAAAAACGTAATTAAGCCAATAGGGTTTAGCACCATGCCGGAGGAAGCCCATCGACGTTATAGGTTTCACACACCTTGTGATGTGTGGATTTCATCACTGGTTATCCTTCATGTTTTACCCCAATTTTTTCCCACCTGTATATAAAATAAAGTCGTTTTAGTTACACTATTAATAAATCAAGAACGGCAGGACCGATTTGGCTGAAAATTGTGTTGTGTTGTGAAGGAAGACACGACATAGATCAAATACGCACTGTTCTGTTGTGCTTCGTGCGACTCAGCTTGTTTCTACGCGTTACATGGCTTATCACTTCTTTCTTGGAGCGCTGTGCTGGGGGGGCAGGGGACGGACATAGGATACTTTTTTTCCCGATCCTGTGGGACTCCTGGCTATAAATGCTTACAAAATTTAAACATTTTGCAAGAAAGTTGTCTAAAATTATTCATAAATTCATACCCGTTTGTTATCTATTCACTAAATATCTTATCACTTTAAAGACTCTGAGATAACAATATTTTTCTCACTACAAGTTAGGTAACTATAGCTTAAATTCTAAGATAACGTTATTTGTATTTAATCAGACCGTCGGTTCACACAAACACCAAGCAAGTGGATTTTGGCACAAAATCGTTCGTTATAGCCGTTGGGGCGGTGTATGTCCAGCAGTGGACCTCAGGGGGCTGACCTGATCTGTATTTATATTGAGTAATCGAGAATGATGGCGATTCTATTTTCAATACGAAATAATCCACACTCATACATCTTTATCTATTATATAAAAATCAAAGCCACTTTTCGTTGTCACGGCATAACTCCGGAACGGGTGGACCGATTTCTTGACCGAGTCCTTATTAATGACAGCAGAAGGTTCTTATGAAAGAAAAAAATGACATTCACTGCTGGGCATAGACCACCATATTAATAGTTAAGACAGAACAACGTCTGTCGAGTCAGCTAGTTTTCAATAAGATTCTCCATTTTTTTAAACTTTTATTACATCGTCCCAAACTTTTTCGTCTGTGTGTTGCATGTCGCGTGACGGTCGGCCGCGGAGTAGGAATAAAGTGAAATTAAGATTGATAAGGCGATTTTTATACCTTTAATAGAATATTTTTCCAAAAATGTTTAGTTAAATGTGTATAATGTGAAAAAAGTTTCACTTTTACCGTGGTTTCGTAAAACCACGCAACTTTTTTTAAGTGTGTGTAAAAAAAATCGAATGCCTTGTCCAATGTGTAACACCGATATATATATATATCCGACATAAAGCAATATGCCGGAGGCAGAAACTGAACCACAGGCACTAAAGTCGTCATTTGTACAAAATTACAATTTCGCACTGCAATATTTTTTCGAGGCTGTATCATGGAACATATTATTGAAATAAAAAACGATTTTTCTTAAAAAGAAAAATATTGGTCTGAAATTTTCGACGACCAGTGAGTGAAGAGGTCATTCATAAAAAAAAAAAATGAAACGGTACCAAAGTAACAATGCCAAGTCCCATTAGATTACACGTGTTTTGTGTTTAAAAAAATCAGTTTGGAGACCTCGCAATCATTTTGTGTAATTTCTCGAAATTACTTTGTATAAATGCCCCCCCCCCCATTATCATGGAAATCGTTGGGGGGGGGGGGGGCCCTCGCCCAACAGTGGACGTCATGTGGCTGATGATGACGACCTTGTATAATCTCGCTTAATTACGTACACTTGTGCTATAATCGAGTAGGGATCTTTAAACTTAATAAACGCTTCTGATTTGATAGGAATGCGAAACAAATAGCGAAATTTAGATTATAATCATTTTGATTTGGATAATTTTAGACACACATTTTATGAAAAATAGTAGATAATAATGTTGTTATTTCCGCTATTATATGATTGTCTAACTGAACTGGTAACGACAACAACAACGTGTTTTATTTATCTACAGAAGACTACGTTTTCATCTTTACCGTAAGAGAAGAATGAAAGTGTGTACTACTACGCGTAGTCCTTTTTAAACGACTTTTAAAAATAAGAATTTTTCAAATTCGTAGGTATTTTTCTTATGTTTGTTGCCTCAAAACTTTTCACTAGGTGAACTACTCAGTTTGAATTACTCAGTTTTATTTGTAAGCTGGTGCTTTCCGTTTGGGCGCATTTAATTTGATTCAGTTCTGACAATATCACCCATGGGAAAACCACAAATCTATCAAATTATACTGCTTGAAGTAGGATTTTGTCTTTAAATAAGTTATTGTACACTTGTATTTAATTGGATGTATGTTTATACTGCGTGTAAAAGGACACACAAAGGAACAACTTTTACTATTGCGACAATTCGAGAAAATGAAAATAAATTTTCAACGCCATAGAAAATGTCATCTCCCGAGGCAAATTTTTTTCTATTTTGTATGCAGATGAAACTTTTTATTTTCATTTCCCCTCAGGTTTAAGTGTTTTTTATGATCTTAGGCGAAGTGATGTTTCGCAGATTTTGTAAAATATAGGTACATAAGTTTGCGATCTCGGTTTGTGAGTTGATCAATAGTGACGCCACGATATTTTATATTTTTAGTATTGTCCAGTAGAGGACAGGTGCAACATGTTTCATTTTTAGTACAGGAGAGGAGGCGTAGTAAGATTATAGAATTTTGTATTTAAAGTTAGGGAATGGTGAAGTAACCAGTTCTGAACCGTTATAGTTGTGTTGTAATGTTGACGGGCCGTTGGTGTAGTGGTCAGCATGTCTGCCTTACTTCATAGGGTCGTGGGTTCGATTCCCACCGCTTACAGGAACTTGAGTGATGAGCATTTAAGTACTTGTTGGATGTGTCAGGATATTTCATGTATACATGTATGTTTGAAAAATAAATGTGTAAGTAAGTATCTCGTTGTCTGAATTTCATAACACAAGTGCTACTACAACAAATTAGCTACTTAACATGGGACGAAGGCAATGTGTGTATTGTAGTAAAATGTTTATTTTTAATGTATATAGAGACTCCTCTGCAGACGTTCCGAATTCGAATCCGATTCTAAACTATAGCAGGAAAAATATTATAATTTGAGAATTGAACAGTTTAAACAATAGAAAGTCATGTGGTTTAGTAAATATTATGTTTTTTCTCGTTCCTGTAGAATTCACTGCACCTACCTTACGCGGTTTTAAATACTGTTAGTTCCACGGTTTCAGAATATCACCGACGATATAGCACGTAACCTAATTCATTGAAAATACAAACTTTATTCATTCAACTATTCAAAATAACACTTCCTATTCTGTTCGGCAATCAAACTCGAGTGTTTTAGGAAATAATATATTTTTGTCTACCACCCCATGCTTGATCTGTAATGTAAATAGAATGCATCAGTTGTTTTTCTGCCTCGCATGTAGTAGGGGCCGACCAAGAGATCTAGAGATTTCGGTTAAAAAGTCAAAATTTCTTTATTTCAAGTGCTATGACATACAGATATTGGCTATGTGCGCGACGGTGGCGACGCGTAGCGTTTACAACATTTGCGGAAGCTGTCAAATAATAACAATGTAAACATTTTTCTTTGCAAATATAAATAAAACCAAAGATTAAAATAGTATTGTTGACAATATTGTATAAGTGAAATTTATTCAATAGTTTGTAAAATTAATATAATAATAAAAACCAGGTTTGAAACTATTACAACATAATATTAGTTTCCAACCACAAACTGAGATAAAATGCAATAAATTAGTATTAGCCGAGAACGCAACACGTTAAAAAGTTAACAACGCAACTACAGTCATACATGGCCCATTTCTTTGCTTTGATTTTGTACTGCAATCAATACTTGACAACTGATCATCCGCATTTGTTTCCAATTTCTGCCGTGTTGTGCGCTGCGGTCGTTATCTCTCTGCCACTACTCGCTTTGCACATAGCCAATACAATAGCATAACACAAAGCTTGATTAACGTCATGAACTTCATTCGGTTTATTCACGCTATGAGCTGGCAATCTGTAACTCTGAAGGCACACATTATTATTAAAATTCTTAACTCGTTATTATATTAAAAGTGAGCCTTGTTATCCTGTACATACATTCTCTTGTGGGTGAGTGACACGTATGTATTTATATTTAGGTAGATTTTGATTTAAATTCTTAACGTAGCGCTAAATATAGTGTAGGTAGGTTTTTTTTTTGTCTAGAATCCAAGAGGAAAAGATATTTTTACTTACACCGTTTATTTAAGTTTAATGTGGAATTTAATAACTTCATATCACAACATGTTTGTTTGATATTTCGTGTAAGTAACGACCTACTTATGTTAAAAAAATGTATACCTAGCTGCGACAAACAATAATAAAATAATTTAAATATTTACTGCAAATTAACCAAATACCTACCAGCCAGACAAAGTACAGTCGAGCACATACTGAGCGACTCATGTTGTGTATTTAACCTTCCCAATGAGCTATTGTCATACCCATAAATTAATTATAAAACCTATAGAAACGCCAATTGCATTCTTGTGGGTTTTAATCAACAAAGGGGTCCCACAGGAACCATACATTTAGACAAGGCTCTTTTGGCGGATGAGTGCTAAAAACCATTATGATTTCTTACCACTCCTGTATAATGTTCCATTCTTAATTTGTATGAGGTGCTGAGTCCTTATCGCTCCATTCGCACTTTATTAGATATACAAGATTATCCAGGAATACCTGGATCAACGAAGTCTATAAATAAGTAAATATTTTACGACACACACATTGCCTTCTCTCATGTTAAGTAGCTAAAGATATTGTGTTACAGAATTCAGACAACAAAATATACTTGCATACATATTTTTCTATCTTTGTATATATATCTATATCTTTAGACCGTATTGAATCAATTTTAGCAGGTGTCAATGTCCCGAAACTAAAATAAAAATCAATCTCGCCGTACAAACTCGATCTGTATTAATAGGTCGATTTTGTTTGTTTGTGTGTTTTGAAACACATACCTAACTAAGTTTAGCTCAGTCAGTATTGGAGTTTACCTTATTTCTTATACATTAATATAATATATGATAGAGTATGTGCTCTGTAACCTAATTATAAAAATCTTGATTACCTCATCAAAACAACAAAGAATCTCAGTCACATCTCTATTTCATGTGCTTACCTACTTACAAATAGGAATATACTTATCAGTGGGTAGACGATGAACATGCAAAGTACGGTAGGTAGGTCATGGACAGGCAGTCACTGTTATCACGCCCCAACTGCCGACCCTTCTCACTCAACCTCAACAAGTGATCCGATGACTGTGAACATTGTTATCAATCAATCAGATTTCTATCAATCTCAGTTTCATTCCGTCAGTAAGCCGGCGCATCCCGCGGTGAGCGGACGCGACGCTCTATTATTCGCGCCATAAATACACACTCGCGATAAAGAAAAAGTTATGTTCCGTGCAGTCTCCGACTTTTGGGGCAGGTACTGGTGGGGAACAGGTAGGAACACTGTTCATTTATAAATAATGTTTTAATTACTTGTAGCTAGATATACGAAATGCAATGCTAAATACCACTACATCTAATTATTACCGAAGTTCGCGTCTCGCATTCTGCGTTCGTACTTTTTCGTAACACGTGGTGGGGAGAGTTGTTGAGATGCTTTGCTTTGCGAAAATGAATCTTAACTTTCATTATTAAGGGCTAAATAGTGCGTTGCATTAATCTGTCACCTGATCAAACTGTTGCAAACTCTGTGTATGGAAAAATAAAGCGACGCGAGCGGAAGTTTGGCCGCTCTACATAATATATTTTTTCCAATACGAATTTTTAAAATATTTGTAGCACTGCCGTCGGCCGAGTCGATTTTACTGATTCGGCATTTTGTGAACATCGGCCTTCGGAATTTTTATGTCTCGTATTATATTGTTATGGGTCACGGAAACTAGCAATTACTTACTTAATTGTCTTCCAAAATATTACTAAAGTTTTTTAGTAAAAAAAACTATAAGCACGGAAAATGTTTTTCAAAAAGGCACAAACAAAATGCGTTACGCATGTTGCCTAACTACCTAGAAGGAAAACTATGGCTGCTTGTTATTCACTTTACCTGTTTTATAATTGTCATCTTCAAGACCTACAAAGAGAACCGAACTAAAATGTAGAAGTAGATTTATTTTATTTTTGTCTAGAATCCAAGAGGAAAAGATATTTTTAGCGAACCTCAAAAAAAAACAACACACAAACTGCGTGATATAGGTATGACATAACCTTGACTGTACCGGCTACCAATAACCATGTATAGTGGACACGCGTGGTATATAGGTGTATATCACAAAGTAATGGAGTAATACCTTTTCCATCCAACAAAAGTTTATTAAATTGTGTTCTGGAAATACGCCCGGAGGCATTAAAAATACACCCGAGTTTTACTTGACATGACATGCCGAGATTTTTGTAAATCCTTTTCATGTCAGCTCACGTGCCTGACAACATTTCATACACGGAAATGAATACGTTACGTTTTCTACATAAAAATACCTCGTAATAATCTATACTAATATTATAAAGCTGAAGAGTTTGTTTGTTTCAACGCGCTAATCTCAGGAACTACTGGTTCGAATTGAAAAATATTTTTGTGTTGAATAGAACATTTATTGAGGAAGACTTTAGGCTATATAACACCACGCTGCAACTAGTAGGAGTGAAGAAATAATGGAAAATGAGAAAAACACGGGGCAAATTATTCATCCTTGAGGGCTTCCGTTGCGTCCGCTGCTAAAGCGGTTCAAGATACCAAAAATACTTATATGTATGAAAGAGTTATTCCTCTTTAAATTATCTAAAAAAATGTCCACGACAGTAATGTCTATCTTTTAAGATTAACTCACTAGAGTCGTTTTTATTGTTATCAACTTTGGTCGAAATTAATGCATTATTTACAAATAATTGTATGGATGAATGTTTGGAACGAATAAAAGCTACTTGACGAAAGAACAAAAAAAAACGCCGCGCTTTATAAACGCGATTTCGAATTAGAATAATTTTCCGAGCATAATTCTATTGTTTTACTTTTATTCTTCTGCTAAAAATAATAGAAACGCTACATAAAAAAATAACTAGCGTCATTGGCTAAGCCTTTAATGCGTTATTAAAATAGAGATTCAGTTATAATTTAAAGTCAAGTTATATGTATAGATGAATTTCAATTTTTATCACAGATTTTTTTGTGTTCACACTGAATGTTCCTATACATGCATACGTGATTTAATTGGTCTGATCAATATGTTTATGTATTTTCCTTGTATGTATTGCCCTGTTCTATCTACCTATCTACCTAAAACGTATCCTGAACATCCGATATCGTTGGGATTCGATATAGCAAAAAAACGAGTCAGTTAATGTATTTACAACACATTTAGATTAATAGAACCATTGCATTTTCAACACGCATAAATACCATTATTTTCTCAACCATGATTTTTTCATGAAAACTATCAGTGCGTTGCAAATGGTTAGACAATGTGGCTTCCCGATACATCGGAGGAATATTTACATCAGTTATTTTATCATGCCACAATACAATTCTTCGTTCTCTCTAACAACATGTGGCTCTAGAGCCGGTTTTTTTCTATAAAATACTTTTGCCTTCATCCATAAACTAGTTTTGTTAAAGAACATTTTTCCAGCTGCAGACAAGTATGCCGTCTGGAACACTGTTCCACAAACGAAACTTAAACGAAGTGACAACATTAAATACAACATTAAGTAACTAAGTTATAGAAATAATAAACAAATAAATGGCATGATTATAAATAAAAAAAATACGGTGTTCAAAGACTAAGTAACTACATAAATCAAAACAACAGGTGAAATCGCAGGACACGTGATTTTAGAGGTTCTGTAGACGCGACGACGCGGGGATAAATATGTATGTAGGTATTATAATACTAGCTGTCCCAGCAAACGTATTGTCACTATCCATTATTAACAGTATTTCTATGCTGTTATTGTAGCGTAATGATTTACATAGTATAAAACAAAGTCCCTATGTATATAAATTAATTAGGGTTGAGATTTTCTTAAAGAAAAAGAAATCCTTGGTAAAAGCAATGATACGATTTATTTTAATGATACGTTATGATGACGATTTTACTTGAAAAAATCATACCTCGGATAATATAATGTACCTCAAATAATATTTTGATAAATATTATTTGAGGTACATTAAAGCATGTAACAAACCTTGTTTATCAATAATAGTTCATTTTATCTATACACACTTTGCTGTGTTATTGTTTGTATCTATATTTTACTGTTTTTTTGGTATGTATAATATTTGTATTAAAACCAGGTGTTCTGAACTGCAAATATCACATTATCTTAGTTATAAATCTACATAAAAATCAGTTGGTAAGTAAATAGTTGTTAATTCTTTTCAGATTAGTTGTTGTGATTATAGTATTATATTCAATAAGTAATTATATAGTATACATATTTTTTTTATTTTCTTTATCTAACTAGTGGACGCCCCGCGATTTCATTCGCGTAATTCAGTAGGTATTTCAAACAAACTATAATAACCTCTATACAGTTACCCTCCCCACAGGATTGGGATAAAAAGTATCCTATGTCCGTCTCCTGGTCTTAAGCTACCTCCTCAACAATTTTCAGCCTAGTCGGTTCAGCCGTTCTTTATTTATAAATAGTGTAAGTAACTCGACTTTTCTTTTAGTAGACGGCCCGCGATTTCATTCGCGTAGATTCAGTATCTCATACAAACTATAACACCCACGCAACGCGTCCCACAGGATCGGGATAAAAAGTAACATGTGTGTTGAGTGTCAGTCTCCTGATTCTAAGCTACCTCCCCACCAATTTTCAGCCAAATCGGTTCAGCCGTTCTTAAGTTATAAGTGGTGTAACTAGCACGACTTTCTTTTATATATATAGAAGATATGTATTACGTATACACATCTTCTATATAGATATAATATATAGTATATAGATATAAGATGAGCAATTTATTTATTTATTTGTTACATAAAACATTTACGCCCTTACCAATAAACGCATTGTTATTTATATAATTATTATTACAGATCTACTTGAACTGGTTATTTCGTATTTGACATACGACTGACAAGTTAAGTTGAGCTTTGTGTATCTTCGAAATAGAAATTCCGCCATTATTAGTAAGTCCCTTTAAGTGTGCAATTGTACTTGTAATTACATTAATGAACAAATCCGATACCGAATATAAACGATGTTTTTATAAAGAATTTTACACATTTACATGTGAAATAGCAAAAGATAGAAAATTCACATCAAGCTTTATTAGATGAATAAAAAAATATTTTACTGACAATAATTTATGTTCACATAAACACCTACACCATTTCATTACAATAGAATAAGAATTTTAGCAAAAAACTTCCCATTTTACGAATCCCATTGTATTCGTATTCGATTGAAAAACTATAATAAAAAAACTACGGCAAAACCAGTCTTGTATTATCTTAATTCATAAAATATAGCCATTCCAGATCCAAAAATAGAAACTGGAAAGTATAGAATTGACCATACTTTGTCCGCACGCCAGTGTTCATTAATATTTGACAATCGAGCCGTGTTATTTTCGAGTCTCTTTATTGAATATAATCTACATTTACAAACGGAGGACACTCCCGTTTACCATGGAAAACAATATTCATTTTCACAGCTGTTTAGTTTCCTCTATACCTGTTGTGACGCAGTTTTCAGCTTCTATCCGACCTCAAAAATGTAAAAGGTTTTCAATTCTATTTTTTTATGTTTGTTACCTTTTACTGATAAAAAACTGTGATTCACGTGTGGTTGGGGACCCATGAGACGAATCTTTTTGAATTAAATAGAGTTTTTTCAATAAATGTAAGTCAGTGTTCCCGGGAATAATGTATGACAATAACAGATAATTTAGAATGTGAATACCCGTGATACTGTAAAAGCAACAGCGCTATTTTAAAAGAGATATAAAATAATTAAAAATTCCAGGATCTGACCTGTCTGATGCTAATTGCAGTTTCATTTCCAGGAACGCTTCATTACCGATGTGTATCAACCGTAGCCGCTGTTGCTCCATTCATTTATTTCCCTCAAAGCAAAAAGCACTTTAATTAGATGCAGGAATCGATCGGTTGATATCTAAGTATTAGATATTCCGTTATTTACTTAGCAAGAATATTATTTGTTTGAAACCTGTTCTTTTTTCATACACTTTGATAAAGAATGTAAACAATAAATCTTCGTACCTTGTAATGATTACCTACGCAGTAGGTTTTCCTTTTCCTACACATATTTTCGGGCTTTCGGCATCCTCATTTTGTCCATAGAAACTTTGGACTTCTTATTGCACCCGGGAGTTTATATTCCAGTAAGCAGAAATGATTTTAACCACATGAATCTCACGTTTTTCGACAAATCGTTTGCAACAATGTTATCCTTTAAGGGTTCTTTTATCCATTGACAACTGCTCAAATGTGTCGTCTACGCTGCGAAATGCGTGTGTCTATGTTATGTCGGTAACTTATCGTTTTCAACGCGTAATCCAACTTTTAGAATAAAGGTATTTGACAGTGTGCCATTTAAAGTTCTATCTCACTCATTTAGTACGTTACAAGAGTAGGATAGAAGTCCTAAATAACTGACTGTTAATTAAGTATGCTAAAAGCTCATTAGCTTGTGTGTACTTATTCACATTTTATTTATTTTCATCCAGGTATTTGTTCTAAAATTGTTACGTGTTCTGCTCTTCTACTGCTACGCTCATAATTTTTGCAACATTAATTGAGATTTTGTTAAAAATATCACCTGATTTCTTACCTAAGCAATAGTCGCGCTGTCACTTAAACAAAACTTATTACGAGTCTGAAACTGTTTATTCCGCATTTGACATAAAACTGACAACTACGTCTGGTATAACCTCGGAATATTTATACCGTCAGTAAGGTCTACGTATTACACTCTATCTCTCTTATTAATAAACAAACGCTGACAGTTATACAAAGGTTATTCCACGTCTACTGGAACGAATTATTGTGTATTTGACAAACTTACCTATATAACAACTAGAAAATTAAAATAATAAGTCCCTAGAAATTGAAATGTACGTATTACTTTCTGAGAAGAGGTTTTATAAAAATTTTAATGGCCTGGAATTATTGCTCTCGTTGAAAATAAACGAATTTCCGTGTATTACGATTACTTATTCCGACTAAACATTCCATAAATATAAACAATCTTAATTCGATTAATTAATTGAAAACAATAAATCATACTTATTCAATATTATTGCTTATCTGAATTGGCAATCCCGATAACAAATGCTAAACTTAACTTTTTTAGCTGTTTTTCGCAATTTCTAGGTAAGTCTCAATCAATGAATCACTAGATAAGTTTCTGTCCTATCAATATTCATTAAAATTTGTGTTTCCACCTATTTATCCGTATCCTCCATCCTACATGGAATTACCTACTTTCAGGATGTGATTATGATAACAAAGTGTTTTGACTGAAATTACATAAAAGAACTGCCTCACTGACAAGCACAGTCCAAACGATTAAACGTAGAAGCTTGTTTGCAGTAAGTAACTTAGGAAAACAGTAAGAATGAAATTTCGGAATATCTAATGGTAACGAGAATAAATGGGAAGAACCTTTTTTAAAAAAAATTGAAACTGCAAAAGTTGGATCCTTCAAATTTAGCATTTAGGGTACCCTAATGATTGTAAAGTGTAGTAACGAAATTGTTTTGCAGCAATTAGCAGGAAAAACTGTACGTGTATGTATTGGTATTATTACAAATTTATGGAATATAATGTGAGGGACATCGTCGTCGGTAACACAAATCTAGGCAGCTGATCAAACCATTTATATCTTTGCACGCGTAAATATCTAAGCAAAACTTCGTGAGGAAATCTCCATAGCAAGTGTGTTGACCCTCTATCGTTGTCGATTGGCTTCACCAACTAGTAGGTATTGCAATATTAGCTACCCCGGCAAACGTTTGTTTCGCTGTAGTTAGTCCGTGTAGAATTGAGAAATACAGCCGAGCCTAAAACCTACCCGATATGCACGCAAAATGTCATAAAAATAGGTCCGACCTTTTCGGAGCAGTTTGGTAACAAACACCGCAACACGAAAATGTTATTTATCAATTTTTCACAAAACTTGGTATTATTACAAGTACGTTCCACGTTGGAAAATCGGTGAAGTATTGTATCCGGAAATAATAAAAATTATCAAAATAAGTAGTAGTACATAAATTAATACTAATTGATAAAATTTTTCGCTTCAATACTGAGTATAAAATAATATATACGTTATAAATAATATAATATAATTTATCGCTGCACTAGCTGTCCCGGCAAACATTTGTTTTGCCATAGGAAGTCGCCTTTGTACCTCGTGTATTGGAAGAAATATACCTTTTAAACATTCCCTGAATTTCCACGTATAATTCAAGACCAAAATTAGCGAAATCGGTCCAGCCGTTCTCGAGTTTTAGCGAGACTAACGAACATCAATTTCATTTATTATATATATATAGATATAATATTGTGCACCCGAGTTATTTTTTAAATATAAATAAATACGACGACGAGATCGTCCTCCAGAGCAAAAACTGGTGAACATCAGCGCAGAATCGGGCAGAGTGGAAAACGGAAAGAGAGGCCTTTGCCCTGCAGTGGGGTCCAGTAGGCTAGTAATAATTAAAAAAAATAAGTACTTCCCGAAATGGATAATTTAGTGCCTATTATTATTACTGTTTTGGATATATCAGTCCTAAAATAAACAAAGATAAGCTCCAGCTTACAATATCCGTGTGCATTAATTTTATAAATTTGTAGTGCCAAAGTTCACTAAAACGATAGGCAAAACAGTTGCAGATCACGTATCGACATATTGTTTAGCTACATGGTGAAGACTTGATGCACATTCCAAACATAGTCCGCGGTTTGTCTGCCAACCGCATACCAATGAATGTTACTGGTGTATCGATACGTAGATTTGATTCTCTCAATCAATGGTTGCTGACATTGAAATAATGCACAGCAAAGATGCGAAGAATGCAAAATTTACTTGCAAAGTGTGTGAAGGAATCACTCACTTCACGGTTAGATTATGAAATTAAAACAAAAACACTCACCGCTTTTAATCCCAAAACGGAGTACCAATCTTCGCGGTTTAACAAGCGTATTTTATCCAATTTTATTCATTTGCCATCATATGTTTCTCACACATCACCGGGGGGTGCACAAGCGGGTTTTATCAACGTGTTTTCCTTCATCGTAAGAGTTTAACAAATACGAGCCCTATTGGCACACGAGCCGTATTTGGCCGAACTGAAAGACTTTGAATTCATTTTGGACAACTTGGACTTTAATCAATCAGATCATCAATTGACTGATTAAAGTTCAACTTAAAGTCCATTTGAAAAATATGCTACAGCCGCTTAGGAGATTTTCGCTTATCTAAGAGATTGTAACTTATTAAAAGATATCAGTGCCAACATTCGACTCTTCAATTTATCTCGTTCTACTCTATTGTACTTCAATTTCTCTGTAATTGATGTCAATTTGTAAGGTTTCACGATGATAGAGATGGAGTGTAAGAATCATTTCAAATTGGACCTTATTAGAGGGGAATTAAGTATCACTTTGGTTGGATTAATTAGATTGAAATACATTCCAGCAGTTTTATATTGTGTTCTGAACTTGATTTCATATGAAATGCATTTAAATAAAGTCACGCTTACCAGAAGCAAAGTCTGATGGCCCCGTACCATGAGGTCATTAACTACTGCTGTTAACGCTGTGTGACAGAGAGAGTGTTATACCATTCGCCTAGCGCTATCCCTGTTACACAGCGATATCAATATCACTAAAAGATCTCATGGTACGGAGGCAGGGGCCCGAGTCTGATCCACTTTCGTCGTTGCATCGCTCTGGCATTTGCAGCGACTGAAGATCACAGTGACATAATTGTAACGTAATTCGTCAACATCGACGTTGCGATGCAGCAGATCGATGCAACTACAAAAATGTAGAAGTTTTGAGAGACCCGTTGGTGTAGTGGTCAGCATATCTGCCTCTATACTGCAAGGTCGTGGGTTCGATTCCCACCGCTGACAGGTACTTTGGTGATGAGCTTTTAAGTACTTGATGGACGTGTCTGGGTGTTTTATTTATATAAGTATGTATTTAAACCTTCACCACTTTTGTTATGGCGTGATGGGGGATACTCATTCTGCGGCTATGGGCACGGCGAGCGGGGCATTGATAGTCTTCTACTGATTAAAAGCTTTCCAACGCGATGGCCTTCTGTTATCAGTGGTGATGGACAGATTCGGAACACCCAATCTGCTTCGACTATTCTCGGGTATGCATATTGCTTCTTTATTTCTGATTCATAAATTACCAGCACATTAGGTATACCCTGATAAATTATTATTTTGCGTTAATGCTAATTATTTAATGATACCTGTGTACTCGTTACAGGCTTAATTTACGTTCATTCAAAGATTGTATTAGCAATTGCTCTATTCACTACTGTATATAATTTTTTGGTTTGATATTAAGATGGTACTTTATCAATCATCAATCAATACATAGTTTAAAACAAAGCCGCCTCCCGCTATCTGTCCCTTTGTATACTTAGATCTTTAAAACAACGCAACGGATTCCTTTAGTAAATTGAATGGTTCTTGAGAAAGTTTGTATGTATATTGGCGAAACAACGTATCAAATCAACGGTCAGCTAGTTATAAATACCTATTATAGGCAGTGGCGGGCCGTGAAATTTTCATCAGGGTAAGCTGTCTCCTATGAGTAGGTACATACGACACTAAAATAACATTAAGTAGGTACCAATTTTGTGCCAGACTACAAAATATTAGAATAGAAGATCACTAGTTTAGCAAAATTAATATGTAATTACGTTACGTCCCAAAAATTTGCTAAGCAGATGATTCACGCGCTGTATGCCAGAAACAGAACTGAACAGATCGTTGTGGAATGTGGATGCCTTCCTCTTCCCAA
>SJJU01004006.1:0-17718 GCA_012932125.1 Conopomorpha cramerella
ACATAGGCCTCTCCAATTGCACGCCACTGTGATCTGTTTTCGGCTTCTCGCATCCAGCTTCTGCCAGCCTACACCGGGGACACCGGCCGCAAGAATACAGGCCTGTAGTGCACTTTTCGTCACCATGTAGGCATCTTCAGCATGTTGTTATTAATGCATATCACTCTCTCTATCATCTTCCATCGCTGTAAGCAGGAGAGGTAGCTAAGCTGGAGCTCATCCACTTTGTAGGCGAAATCTAGGTAATGTTATCATCAAGCTTAGTGAAAGTTCAGCGAAAGTAAGAACATTTTGAAGGATAATATCGCTTCGTGATGTACATAAAATAGATCTTATGTTTCACGGAATAAGACCGGTTATCTTTCAAATCTGTATGCCAGAAGCAAGTTGTATAGAATTAGAGTTCAAGTTATGCTATTTATTAGGTTCAGCTAGTGGCTTCAACAATGGAATGACGTCATCATACAACGTACATACATAGTTGGCAAATCAGGACTGGAATTCACAACTTGTAGATTGTCTTTCAAGTTTTTACGCTAAAATTTCTCTCGTTTCGAACAATTAAGTAGTTTGCCCATTTAATACAAGATGAATCGGTATGACCCTTTTAAGCCGAAGTAGCTGTTTAGCTGGAACAGTACTCTAGTCTACTGTCAATGTCCCGAAACGAAAAAAAAATATCGATCTCTGCATGCAAAAAGCACAAACAGCTGATTGAGTTTTTGTGGGGAGTTAGAATATTTTTTGCATTGCCATCTGCTGAAATAAACACAATTTACTGAAACAGTCGACTTCCGCATCTCAACGCTTTTCAAGCCTTGTTTACAACTACCGGCCAAATAAAACTGAACCATTGGAACTGAATAATAGGAAATGTGGCTCATTCCAAATACATGTTAACTTACATGAAGGCAATGGCGTGCACACTATATAGGCAAAAAGACACTGCCTACCTTAGTATTTTGGCTTGCCGACCTAATAATAGAGTTATTGCTAGATCTTTTTTTGTTGTACTCACAACAGAGGCTGACGAAGGTCCTGTGTTTTGTGGGTGAGTAGATAGGTAGGTAGGTACCTATATGTCGTAAAGAGAAGTTACCTATACATAGGTGTCAATCCTTGGGGATTACTGCCTACCTTGTCGTAAAAGCCAGTGCACGCCACTGCATGAAGGGAGTCGACCCTATAATTGTGAAATTACGAGAAATTAATGGCTCTTTGAAATTTTTCTAACCGACTTCAAAAGGTTTCTTAATTCGACCGTGTTCTGTGTTTCCTGCGCAGTACAGTCTGAAGGTCTTAAGTCACTGGGGTAAATAGGTACCGTATGCACAAGTGTGCTCCATCGTAGACCACATCGCTGCTTGGTGGTAGGATGGTGGGCAAACGCTTGTTACACTGTGTTTAAAAAATATATGTGTGTTTTTTTGTTTGCGGATAATTTCGTCCTTTGATTTTGATTAAGATCATTATTTTGTTGTTGGAAAGAATATATTTAAAAGGCTAAAGTTTAAAGGGAAATATGGGGGTGAATGATGGTAGACTTGATAAGTCGAGGGGAACTTAAATAAACTTCGAGTAAGTACTGGCTGAAGGGTTTTTCTTTATAATTATTGTATGCACGAAAGGCTGATCTTGGTGTATTGAATCCAAGAGTACTTGGAACCAACAGTGGCGGTCGCGTAGCTTAACCCTTTCCCAGACAGTGAACGACTAAAGTCGTCATAACAATAAAAATCTATTGTGTCTATTTTACTGTCCGCTAATGTGTTAATATCAGGACCGTATCTGACAAGTCTTACAACATCTGCTTGCTGATTATATTATTGTATTTTTTTTTCTATTCCACACCAGTTAACTTAATAGAGCTTGCGTGTGCGCCGCAGACAATGCGCGATTACGACACACAAACAGTTTAGCTGATCGTGTACATTTCTATAAGAATTTTAACTCTGCCTACCACTAACGTGTCTATCAGAGGGCCAAGTCTCAAGTCTGTTACACTCTTGTGGTATTACTTCTCTT
This sequence comes from Conopomorpha cramerella, assembly GCA_012932125.1. Taxonomy (NCBI): domain Eukaryota; kingdom Metazoa; phylum Arthropoda; class Insecta; order Lepidoptera; family Gracillariidae; genus Conopomorpha; species Conopomorpha cramerella. Next base: position 2,026 of record SJJU01004006.1, read on the forward strand.
TTACTACGGACGACAGTTTTATTACTATGAACAAGCGTTTTCTCACCATCCTGCCTGATGTTAAGCAGCAATGTGGTCTACGATGGAGCACACTTGTTCAGAAGGTACCTATTCACCCCAGTGACTTGAAGACAGTGAAATTAAAGTAACGAAATGATCGCACGACCAAACGGTACCCCCTAGTGGTGCTCTCAACAAACATCATAATATGTTAGCGAATGACACCACCCGGTGATCACACATCAAAAGTGTCCAGGGATCAAGTACATTTTAAAAGATTGCGATCAAGAATATATTTTACAAAAACTGAATTCATTCATAATTTATTCAAAATGTGATGATAAGTCTATTGATACAGGCATGGGGAATTAGGTAGGAGACCAATCCAGAAGATTAGATTTGATTTAAATAAATTACATTTTTTTACAGCTAAAAATGTTCTTGATCCATCGACAGGCCCGCGTCCAGCAGTGGACTTCATGTGGCTGATGATGACATGGGACATCATTCATCACAAGACTCGTTTGACACTTAAATTGAGTACGAAATTTTGAAATACAGTACAGAAGACACTTGCCGTATTTGCTAATTAAAACATGCAAAATTTAACCTTATTGCCTTGTAGCGAAGTTGTTTGCGTGGGCGTGAGTTAAACATTGATTTAATCTCTTCTGACGTTGAACATTAAAAATCGTGGAGTATTGCGAATTTCAAATTCGTCACATTTAAATAATATATATTGAATATAGGTCTCAACCTACCATTTATCACGTTACCCGTTGCAAACTCAATTACTTACCCGTTGCTTACTCAAACCTACTTGAGTTACATAAATATATTTATTTTTATCACTATGAACAAGCGTTTGACCACCACCCTGCCTGATGTTAAGCAGCGATGTGGTCTACGATGGAGCACACTTGTTCATATCATATCACCTATTCACCCCAGTGACTTTCAGACTGTACTGAGCAGGAAACACAGACTCCGACAAGTCATTCCACATCCTGGCGGTCCGCGCGTAAATGGTAAATCCACCTGGTATGGATGACGTTTTGCCGTTCACCTGGTTGTCCTGTTGTAAAAACGCAATGGGGGTTTTAGGTTATGCAACTCCGTAGCATACTCTCCGAAATGCACCCGATAGAAGTGCAGGCTCACAACTTCGTAGCCGAGAATTTGTATAACAAAGTTTGCCGGATCAGGTAGTAGACTATATTTTATTCGGATTTTCCGGGATACATAGGGCAGAGCAGCTAGTACATACATACGTATGTAAGTAAACACTACTGTCCCATTTCCGAGAAGTGGGAGCGTGCCCCGTTTCCACGATCCCGGATTATGTCACTGACCTCATCCATATTCATGCCCTTTTTACGTAGTCTTTGTTAAACATTTCATCAAACTGATCGGTGTATAGTGTACATTTCTGTGGAGTTTATTTTACCTAAATTGTTATTGTATTTGAATAAGACTAACTAATATTATAAACGGGAAAGTCTGGATGTTTGTAAATCTTTCACGCAAAAATTTCTGAACGAATTTCAATCGAACTTGACAATAATAAGACTTATACATCGGAATAATATATAGGCTAACAATGTACTCTATTCCGAATTTCCCATGGGCGTCCAGTGCTGGACGAGGGCCTCCCCCAATTATTTCCATGATCAATTGGAAGGAAATGCGATTAATTGCCACGCTTGGCAGGCGTGTTGGCGATCGCCTTTTGCGACCCCCAAGACCGGCAAAATTGGGAACAAAACATGTATTCTATTCAACGTTACCACACCACGCTATGCCCATGGGTACAAGCGTGTTAAACTGCGGGTAACGTTAGTATGTTATGTCTAATTTTGTGACACCTACCAACGTTGTTCCGTACACAGTTTCCAGAAAATAAAATGTCAAATTTGCCATTAAAAGGAGCCAGCAATATTATCTTACTAATATTATAAATGGGAAATTGAGTTTGTTTGTTCCGCTTTCACGCCGTAACTGCTGAACCGATTGCTTTGAAATTTTGCAGAGACGATAGTTAGAAATCCGGTTTAAATAATAGGGTAATTTTTATCCCGGAAAAAATAGATATTCCCGAGAAGCCGCGGGCGGAAAGCTAGTCGTCAATAAATATAACATGCCTGTCTAGCCTGAACTAATCATCGGACATGTTTTATAACAAGTCCCTATTAATAAAATAGCAACGGAGAAAGAAAACACAGGAATCAACTTCCCTATTTCCGTGAAAAGCTCTCTTCGGTGTTCCTACTCTAATTTCATCGAGACAAAAGCCATCAGACTGCCAAACGGCATCGGCGCGTGACGGTTACACAGTCTACGTAACTGTACGAGTACACTGTATACTGAGCTATACTAACTTTGAACGTACAAGCAATGCTGTCTCACCTCAAACTACAAAATGTATAACTCTGAAATACAGCGAAACCTGACTAAAGAAGTATCTCATCTCAGAATTCTGACCGTTGCTACGGAAGAACTCACACGCGACGCGAGCTCAGCCCGCGGCGCGTATTGCTTAACTCAGCTTGGCCAAAACCGAATAGTGTTTTTTTTAATACGGAACACGGCAGAAGACGGTTAGCTAAACAGTGAGTAAAAAAAAGTTGAATTAACAGTCAGGAGAACGCTCCATTTCATCTCGTGATTACTGCCGACGATGGCGAAAAAAAAACACGGACAGTTCGGGAAGTCGAGAGTTTTGTAGCAGTGATGTAGCTGGTACGTTGCTGGCTGAAAATAATAGGGCCTGGGCAGAAAAACATACAATGGCAAGATGTTTTTCTATGATTTGCAACAAAAAAAAGTGCCAAGTATTTATAAGACGATGTTGAAACCTCAAACCAAAAACAACTAGATTTGCAATATTAAACTGACGTTTAGAATAAAACGAGACAACGATAGGAAAAACATGCAGAAAAGAGTGAGACACGACATTTCTGTCCCTTACCGCGTAATCTGGATCCTAACTGTCAAATTAGTAGTAAAAGTGACAGTTTGGATTCAGAAGTTTCCATCCATACTTCAGTATGTCTCTTTTCCACTGTGGGACGTGGCTTGCAGGTCTAATTGTGTTTGGTTGAAACACTGGTGGTGTGGATTGAAAAAAAAACTTGATGTTTGTTTTCCACTGAAAATTGGTATCGTAAAAGCTTTTCCTTATTAGTTTCCTTGAATAGTAATAGGGTGTGTGTACCTATAGTAAGCTCATAGCTATGTTATTAGTACAGTCGGTAAATCTGCTCTACCACCCTAAGGATCAGACTTCAATGATCGTTATTAGACATTAAGGTAATTTTTGTAATTGTCACAATATAACAACTCTGCATTATTGACGTTCTAGTGACACAGGAAGTGTTATCAAAACTGGAAGACTACTTTTTTGACCGACCGTACATCCAAAGAACCTACAACCTTTCCTTTTTGTGTAAAGTGTAAGCAAAGAGACCCAGTCGCTTTTCCATAACTTATGTCAATTCATAAGCGTTTAGTCCCAAAAATCCATTCATAGTTTCAAGTAACATTCCAACAAATAATGTATAACCTAACCAGGGTCGCTTGTCCAATGTCATCGCCTAATACAATACCACCCGATTTCAAGTTCACAGCTGCCTTGAGCGAACTTGTAAGTTCCTCACCTCCCAGATATCTACCAAGCGATTTTATACCGTATACTCAAGGCTGAAGATGTTGTTTTTCCGAATAACGTTTAGTCGAGGGTGGAAAAAGTTCTGGTGGTGAAAATGGGGGTGTAATTTAGTTGCTGGTCACGCGATGCGTGAACCAACATCACGTAAGGTTGGGCACGGTGACATTAAATATTCATACTTATCGATAAAACTAACAATGTCCGGCGGTTTTGGCCGGAAGTATCATGGCGCCTAATACCTCCTTTAAAATAAAAAATAAAATGTTTTTCACATCCGTTCTATTATTCAATAGATATGAGTATACGACGCACGAGCTTTATAGTTAATAAATATAGTGACATACTTATATGTATGAATCCATTAACTTTGTCGAGGATAGTGACTGCTAACTATTGTGTATTGTTATCATTTGCAAATAAATGCGTACATGTGAAACAGCTAAGTAAACATACCGCACTGGAATCAAGTAGGAAAAGTATATACATGTAAGGTGACAAATAGGATGACGAACGACTCGATGCGGCAATGCGTGTATAGAGGTAGTATATGCAATACTATCTAATGCTAACTAAACATGGATTACTAGGTTAGTGAGGTGAACTGCCGATTCATTATTCAAATGCTAGTTGTAATAATTACATGATTCGTTGATCAAAATATTAGTTATATTTTTTTATTAGCTTGCTTATTCATAATAATATAATATACACAAAGGAGTACAGGTACTGAGTAGATACCAAAATATCCGTGGTCCAATTCCAGGACCCACAAGATGAGATTTGTGTAGTTAGCAACGATACAGTCCGACAAAGATATTTTGACGCGTGAGTCTTGAATGAAAAGAAATATGTATGGTCTCGCCACTGCTGTATTGGCCCTTTCTTGTTTTCTTTGTTTGTTTTAGGTTTACATGCTTTGCTAATTAATATGTAGAAAATAACCCATGAATTGTTACTGTATTGGTTTCAATTTTGTGCTAAACGTTCTAGCCACGCGCAAAAAAATCTTATTTTCATAGATGCCTTGATAGATGGTTTGTCTTTTCAATATCAAGTCGTTCACTCATGTCACTGACCACTGTATTCATATATTTCACAGGTCATTAATAAGATTAGTGCAGCTGACAGATTACGAACCGTATCAAAAATATTAAAATAAAGAACTATGCTATTTCCGGTATTTTTTATTATCTTATCTTATTATTTAAAGAATTATTGAACCTAATTAGCGTTGCATTCTTGTGTAAACAATATGAAACTGAGTCTTGTTTTTGTTATTTTATGTTTTATACCTATGATTTTACTCGTTAGTTTTATTTTAAATCCCAGCCATATAATGTTTTTTTAGAGATTAGGTATATGCTCCCCGGTTTCATTAACTTACAATTACGCATAATGTGTCGTTACTTTCATACGATTTAGATGCATCGTTAAAAATATAGAAAGTAACGAACGTTACATGTAAATAAGATATTTAAAGAATAACCGTCGTATTCATAAAAAAGTTAAAACGTTGACTAACTAGTTGACGTATATCAACTTAGATTGGTTTGTCCGTATTTGGCGTACATTTGACCAGGTTACAAAACCTTTGTTAACAGTGCATTAGAACTGTTCTAACTTTATAAATAGGAGGGTAAATTATTATAATTGTATACAATTTTTATCGTTTCTACGTGAAAGAGTAACTAAAATGCATACATCCGTTCAAACTTTCGCGTTTGTAATATATTAAGAAAACTTATGTCAAATTTATCGACAAAAAAACGATTAAGCATTTCCACGACACCACATCCCTAGTGCCCAATATGAAGGTGGGTTTATATTGTGAAGGGTGCCGACACAGCCTTGGGACAGTCACGGCCGCGGGACCTTGGACTCTATAACGGAGGTACCTCCCTAAACGTGGTGGTCGAGGAAGGTCAGCCTTGAAAACTCCATGGCAATAACCTTCTAGTTCCCGAAATACCGCTGTGAACATTTATTGTATTGTTCACGCGCTATACTACCTAACAACGTCGTATTAATTTCAGTAATGAATAGTTTATGCGTAGGTAGATAGGTTCTGTTTAGGTACAACCTTCAGACTTGTGGTTCTTTCACGTTTTCTGTACTAATTATAACTAGGAAAGATTATATTTTTCGTTTGTTGTCGAAACGAATAGGGTCAAAAACTTTTGGACCATAGTTGGATGTAGTTACACAGAAAGGTCTCAATCCACAAAAAGTTACTTCGGAGATATTGAGCTTTAAAGTTTGACCCACCATACATGTGGATTGAGTCAGGGTACATAAAAAATAGTTTGTAGTGAACTTTTTCGTGTAAATGTTTTTTTATATGATGTATATATCTTAAGTTAGCACCCTGGTATAGCTAACTCAATTTCGGGCAAAGTGTGGATTGAGTCGTTTCTGTGTAACTACGTACAATTATAACGAGTAATGATTAGTTTTTCGTTTGTTGTCGAAACAAATAGGGTCCATAATGGACCATACGTATTTAAGATATAATTTACCGTTTGAAAGCTGCACGAACCCCAACAATCCTTTGCAGTTTGGTGTCACCGCTAACCCCGGACGACATAGGCTATATTTTAATCGGGAAGGAAGAGAAGGCACATGTCGAAACTTTGTTTGGAAAGTTTGACAGTAATGACAGTTCTCCGCCCGAAAGTCTGTCAGAAAAACGTCAAAGAAAATTCCCCATTCGAAGAAAGAGTTGTCATAATGACCACAGTATATTGATAACGTCATTGCCATGCCCGTTGTAAACAAGCTGCCAAAAATCAAACTAGTCCGATATCTACGTACCGGTAGTTTAAAAATAAAAAAAAAACGAAGTATAAATTGAATGTAAATCGCATTTCTAACGGTGTTCGCGACAAACAGTACAGTACGGCTATGGAAATCAGCCAAAAACCGCCCAACCCATAAACCCAGTTCGTGAGATAAAGTTCAGTGAACCCTTGTGCGTTTGTTGTGTTATGTTTGACATCGCGAACGATTTATTATTTTACCATGCTTATGGTTCTTTTCCATGCTTATCTGGGATGTAAGTAGAACGAATCAGCTGTGTTTCTTCCTACATACATACTCATGTACGCAAACTCCAAGGAGATGAAACAGAACCTTAGTATCATACTAATTTTATATTTATTTATTTGACTAGTGGACTCGACAGACGTTGTCCTGTCCTAACTATTAATATGAATATCTAGGGTGGCCTGTGCCCAGCAGTGGATGTCATTTTTTTTCTTTCATAAGAACCTTCTGCTGTCATTAGTGAGCACAACAAAAGAAGAATTAGCGAAATCGGTCTACCCATTCCGGAGTTACGGAATGCCAACGAAAAATATAATAGATGAGCAAACTACCTATCCTAGACTACAGGGCTCTGCAATTTTAAGGAGGTAGAGAACTCATATCATTTGTATAGCATTTTTTATTTAATTTATTACTATTATCTGTATACCTGGAACTTATTCAGTCTGTACAATGTAAATGTGTTTTGAAAATAAAAATTATTATTATTTTTCCCGTTTTAGAGATACACGGTTTTAGGCCGGACGCTATATTAATGACGGGCTTCTAGCCAAGCCAATAATATTTGATTGTACTTAACTGGGTAGAGATTGATTAGTAATAGCCATAATATTATGAATATTTTATGACTAAGTGTGTGTGTGAAGCAGTGTACCTTAGTATTTTGGCTACCCGACCTAATAATAGAGTTATTATATCTTTTTTTGTTATACTTACGAAATAGGCTATCGAAGGTCCTGTGTTTTGTGGGTGAGTTGATAGGTAGGTGCCTATATTTTGTAAAGACAAGTTAACTATACATAGGTGCCAATCCGTGGGGATTACTGCCTACCTTGTCGTAAACTCCGTATTAGCCGTAGAACCGATGACCGTTTGGGAAAACGAGTTCTCGAGTGGAGACCGCGTCTCGGCAAACGGAGTGTAGGACGCCCTCAGGCAAGGTGGACTGATGATATACGCAAGGTGGCTGGCAGAAGCTGGATGCGAGAAGCCGAAAACGAAAGAGCGAGATGGATTATACATATTTCTTGTGTATCAATGGGACTCTTTTTCAGAGTTTATTTACGCAACGCAACGCTCGTACTGTGAAGGACAACATCGTGTTGTGCGTAACCTATAACGGCGATGTGCTCACCCCCTGTCACGTTGGGTTAAATACGCTTGGTGAACCATGGGCACTGCTTAGCAAGTGCCTCTACCTACCCCGATTTGGGATTAAAAGGCGTTGAAGTATATGATAGACAAGTGGACGCCCCGCGATTTAATTCGCGTAGTTTAGTAGTTCCTGCATCCCAAATTTCAAGCGTCTAACTTGAGCCGTTTAGATTTTTCATACAAAAGCATTTTCCCGATAATTCCCGTTCCCGTGGGAATTTCTGGAATTCCTTTCTTAGTGCACCCCTACGATACCTAAACTACGTCCGTTCCAAATTGCAAGTGCCTAAGTTTAGCCGTTTGGGCTGTGCGTTGATATGTCAGTCAGTCAGTCATTCAGTCAGTCAGTTTCTCCTTTTATATAATTAGATAAGTGATATTTTTTTGTCGAAATTCCCACGTAACAATATCGTTCACGACTGTTTACAATAAAAACATCCTCCGTGTTCCTCAAAACAAGTGAGAGATGGTAAACACACTGGTTGGTTATCTCCGTCGAATATTGTTTACACATGATAAAACAGTAAATGTGTGATATTGAATAGAGTAGTATTGGATCAGTGTTTGTTTGGTGCAGCCGTGCGTTTTTTTTCCTATGTTTGTCAGGTGTGTGTGTGTGTGTTTTTTTTTTTTGTTGTATTATTTTCTTTTCAATAGTGTCGTGAGGAAAACCTCTGAGAAATCATAATAAAATGTACTTATTGTCCAGTGAAGGGTTGAAATATAATATAATAGGTAAAAGTCGAAAAGTAGACAAAATTGTCATAAGTGTGTGGAAAAATAAAAATTAAAAATAAAGTAAGGTTATATAATACGTGGTATTACTCGAGTTTTTTTTCGTTGATTCGTCAAATAGCTTTTATTCGTTACAAACATTCATCCATACAATTCTTTCCTGTTTATAAAATTGAGAAATTTTTGATTACCGTAAAAACGGTTAAGTGGGTTAATCTTAAAAGATAGACATATACTGTCTCGAACATTTTTTAGATCATTTCAAGAGGACTAATTCATTCATACATACATTTTTGGTATCTTGAACCGTTTTCGCAGCGCACGCAACGGAAGCCCTCAAGTATGAATAATTTCCACCGTTTTTTTCACATTTTCCATGATTTCTTCGCTCCTAATAGTTGCAGCGTGATGTTATATAGCCTAAAACCTTCCTCGATAAATGGTCTATTCAACACAAACATAATTATTCAATTCGAAGTTTCTGAGATTAGCGCGTTCAAACAAACTCTTCAGCTTTATAATATTAGTATAGAAGAATTAATTTTTATTTTATTTATTTACTTAGTATCATAGTTAAACAAAGAATATATAGCAATATTTGTTTATAGATACTGGTTGATAAAAATATGTTTAATTTGTGCGTAGGTCTGATATTGTGTTGATAAATTTTGTGTACCGAAAAGAGGCCTGATTACTCGGATGACTCTGTAATCTGTAGTTATTTTATTATAATAAAAATAATTTAGAGTTTATGCACCTATACATTATCCGAAGATAAGAAGACAGTTGTTTACAAAACCTACATTTCAAGTCGTCGACCTCTGACACTTCGCGCTGTCATCCGATATTGTAATCCAATTGACACAGTTAATTCCGTTTAAAACATTATTTCGATCAAAAGTTGATTTATTTATTTTCCTTTGTTTCAGGTAACAAAAGAGGGTTGTATGCAATGGGCGAAGAAACGATGCTCAAAACATAACACATTAGACAACGAAAATGTGGAGGAAACATTTCAAAATATCATGACGATAGTTGATCACTCCAACAAATAACAATGCTCACAACAGAGAGAAAAGAAGAAAGAATCAATTATTTTTGAAAAACGAACGAACACGCGATTCCATTTTCGAAAATCGTGGCCTGTTCGATTTATTGCTCACAGTCGAGTTGCGAAGCTCGATAATCCCTGATAACTACGCGCTCGCTATCAGCCAGTGTCAGTTTCGACTCGAAAGTCGGACGGTGTGTTTCTGTCGCATTAGTGTTGTGCTTATTGTGTTCAAGTGTTACAAGATGCGTGTCGATATTGCGTCCAGTTTGGCGACGTTGCTGTTCGCACTAGTGAGGGGACAGGCGGCGACCAGTGATCTGGAGACGGTGCGGTATACCAGCGCGCCGGCTGACGACACTAAGATATCCAGCGACACATACACTGTCGCCTATATCAACATTACTTATGAGGACGAACACGGCGAAATATACACGGAGACGTCTGAGGTGAGTGCCGTAATCCTTAATGTGCAGAACATAAGACCTAATTTGCGGTTTGTGTCCACTTTCATAGTGCGTACCGTCAGGATGTGGAACGACTTGCCGGAGTCTGTATTTCCTAAGCAGTATAGTTTGAAGGTCTTCAAGTCACTGGGGTGAATAGGTACCTACTGAACAAGTGTGCTCCATCGTAGACCACATCGCTGCTTAACATCAGGCAGGATGGTGGTCAAACGCTTGTTCATAGTGAGTAAAAAAAAATTGTGAACAGTGGCGTGCACTGGCTTTTACGACAAGGTAGGCAGTGATCCCCAAGGATTGACACCTATGTATAGGTAACTTGTCTTTAAGAAATATAGGTAACTTACCTACTCACACACAAAACACAGGAGCTTGGTTAGCCTCTGACGTGAGTACAACAAAAAAAGATCTAGGAATAACTCTATTATTAGGTCGGGAAGCTACAATACTAAGGTAGGCAGTGTCTTTTTGCCTATATTATGGTGTGCACGTCACTGATTTTGAAAGAAATGAGGTCCTGTTTAAAAAAAATACGGGATTTATATTATAATCTGAAATATTATGTACATTGCTGGAACAGAACTAGATGGATGAAAAATATCGAATGAAAATTACGCAGAGCAAATAAAAATGTAATACACACATCAAAAGTGTCTAGGGAGCAAGAACATTTATAGCTCTAAAAAAAATCTAATTTATTTAAATCAAATCTAATCTTCTGCATTGTCCTCCTACCTAATTCCCCATGCCTGTATCAATGTCTTGTCACCACATTTTCAATAAATTATGAATGAATTCAGTTTTTGTAAAATATATTCTCGATTGCAATCTTCTCAAATGTACTTGATCCCTAGACACTTTTGATGTGTGTATTATGTATCCTTCAGTACGTCATTCGATATTTTAGTCTAAATGCGACTAATTTCAACGCAGCGTATATGCAAATGTGGACACTAAACATCCACATGTTCGTGATAAGCTAGTTGTGATAATAATTTATTGCAACCGATCACCTGATAAAAAAACGTCAATGCCGCTGTATCGTCGTGTTGTACTAAAAATATACTAACCGGGCACTTGCATGCGTAATCGTGAACATATATATCGCCAGTGATAAGCCCGATTGCGAATATGGCAACTCTATCTAATATTAATATCTGTAGGCAAGTAAAGCTGGATAATGAATATCGATTGCTGTCTGGAATTGGCTTTTTTTATCATTACGAACAAGCGTTTTACCACCATCCTGCTTGATGTTAAGCAGCGATGTGGTCTACGATCGAGCACACTTGTTCATTAGGTACCTATTCACCCGAAGACCTTCAGACTGTACTGCGCAGGAAACACAGACTCCGGCAAGTCATTTAGAGCGGTTCGCACTATGAAAATGGACGCAAACCGTTTGGTTCGCGTAAACGGTAAATCCACCTGGTATGGATGACGTTTTGCCGTTCTCTTGGTTGTCCTATTGTAAAAACGCGATGGGGGTATTAGGATATCTAATGTTATCTGTAGGAAAGTAAAGCTGGATAATGAATATCGGTTGCTGTCTGGAATTGGCTGCGTGATTCTCACAGCCCATTGCGAAGGGCAGGACATTTCTTGACAGTTCTTCACCCCATGACGAATACTCTGACTCACAGTTCATTAGCTTTTAAAATATACTGGACTGTCTATTACTTTGTACATCTATCCTTGTGACATAGAATTATACAATTATTGACTGCATTTGAAAAAAAAAAATTTTGTTTCTTTTCATATTCAACGGTCTTTAGTCAACACAGAGCCAGTACTGGACTGATGTATTAGTGGAAATGTGTAAACTTATGTTGTAATGTTCATCATATTCGTCCACTGCTGGACACAGGACTCTCAAATTCCACGCCATTGTGATTTGTTTTCTCTAATGTTTATTTACTTTACGAAATTAACTAATGTACTTTACTACTGTTGTATCAAAATTCAGATCGAAATCCTCATCTCCAAATTCAGTATTTATTGAATAAAACTGAAAAAATTAACAAAACATGTGTTTGATCATTTTTTAATGAAACGCGCACAGACATTATAACCCAATATTGTTCACCGGGTATATCGAAACGTCGAGTACAATAACAAAGGTAAGCTCGAGCTTGTCTTTGATTATATTCGCCACACACCACAGGCGTGCACTGGCTTTTACGACAAGGTAGGCAGTAATCCCCAAGGATTGACACCTTTGTATAGATAACTTGTCTTTACGAAATAAAGGTATCTACATATCTACTCATTCAATACACAGGACCTTCGTTGGCCTATGTCATGAATACAACAAAAGAAGATCTAGCAATAACTCTATTATAAGGTCGGGTAGCCAAAATACTCAGGTAGGCAGTGTCTTTTTGCCTATATGCACTGCTATACACAACGTTCCCTATTATTGTCTCCTTTTATCATACAATTACTATTACGTCTAAGATTTTCTTGGTACATATTTTTATATTAGCAAACAACAAGATACAATTTTGGTTAATTTAAGCTAGGCGAAAACCTGTGTTGTAGATTTCAGTGTCTTCCCACCATGGTTGACAATACTGTAGTTGGTTGGTTCTAAGGATGGTATTCTGAGTCGTTGCTTCTGAGTTTCCTCTAGAGCGTCTCATCTGAGCGCGAATTCGGATCTCACTGAGTAATCTCATGCGTTTTGTATTCAGAGTTATTTTTGTACGTTTTCTCAGCTGAGCTTGATCTTACTGAGCTAAGTAATAGATTGATGTCAATAATCTACAAATTTATGCTACGAATGACAACAATTCGTCAAGTACTGTCAGTTCTCCAATCCTTTTCTTCAGTTATCAATCCAAATTCAAGAAAATACACAACTGTCAATAAATTAAACAAACTATCAAACGGGTACACCACAGATCCAAAATACATTGGAATGCTTCTTGCCACAGATCAAACTGTTGTCAAACCTACGCTGAGATCTCGCTCAAGTCTCAGCTCAGACATGACCGATTCTCACGAGACTGTTTCTCAACTGTGAATACAAGTTCTTTGCTGAGACTGAGAGTACATTGAATTTTGACAGTTCTGAGACTTACAACGACTTCATCTTACGACTCTGAATACCAAGCTAAGTCTTGCTAAGTCTCCAAGTCTTTATTAGTTCCCATTAATCATTTCGATGGCTTCCCGTCACAAAGGTCTAAACGACATTTAAGTAATTTTACAGGAGAGTGGCTTAAAGTTTAAATAAAGCAACGTGTTTGGGAGAAAAACACATAATCTCTACCGCGTAAGCGACATCAAACTACGTCAACCTCTACCGCGTAAGCGACATCAAACTACGTCATACAGGTATGAAACCTAGACAAATCGACGCAGAAAAAAAAGGCGATCCAAACTGCATACTCAACTCATTTTGGACACAAATGTCGCTTAGGCCTTTTTTGCTGGAGACCATCGATTGTTACAATCGGTCACGACTTCTCGCGAGTTTATCGCCGCGGTACTCACAACATATTGATTTATATTTACTTGCACCCTGAACGGGTGCAACGAGATTGCTTATCGTTTTTACTTGTGCATCTTATTCTGCCAATGAAATCAATCAAAACTTGACCTTACGATAATACGGTTAGGGTTCATGTTTGAGATACGTATGTATGTAGGTACTTATTTATGACCTTAACAAAGTAGTCGTTGGTGTTGTGCTCTAGAAAATCACGAAACTTGTGGAAGTAGAAATGTATTGTTTAAGGATAAGAGCTTAATGAAAACTTTTCAAAAAAAGTCAATCTTTTTTTTAATGAAAAGCGCACATACATTATAACTCAATATTATTCACCGGGTATGTAGGCGCGAATATAATCAAAGACAAGCTCGTGCTTACCTTTTTTATTTGTGTTACGTGTGGAGTAAAATTACAAAGGTAAGCTCGAGCTTGTCTTTGATTATATTCGCGCTTATACGATTACAATAATGGTCGTTTTCTAGACATTTGCATATTATTTCTAAGACAGAGCCAAACCAGAATGTTAAGTAATTTTCTTCCTCATGCCTGTTTTAATGAACACGGAAATATGTGTACAAATGTATTATACTATATTGGAATGAAGCTAAAGTCGCGTAAAAATAAACAAACAGTTCGATGTACTTTGTACAAGTTCGTGTGGAGTGCAGTTTATTTATAGATGCATTTTTAATAAACTGAAGGGCCTGAATCCTGGCGCGCCTTTAAACATCTTTTCACAAGTGGCCAGTATATGCTCCAGTACACTCTCCTGTAAACTGGCACACATAATTGTAATTTTTGTTTTTCTCTTGGCAATGTCTGGTAGAAACAAGTAGGTATTGTTTCGCCTGCAGCGTATTGACAACATAATATTAATTGTTATTAAACATGAAAAACCAGATCGATACCCCGTCAAGGCGAGCTTTTGGACTTTAAAACAGCATTGACGATGATACTTTAGTCATCTCCACTAATAATAAATAAAAGTTTGTTGTTACGGAGCGTGAAAGGCGTGACATTGAATGACAGCATAAGGAATAGTGTGATAAGAGAAAGTTGCGGTTTGAAAGAAGATGTAGTGACCAAGGTTGAAAAGGGCATGCTTCGGTGATTTGGGCACATGGAGAGAATGGATGAAAGTCGATTGACGAAGGAGATTTATATGGGTGATGTAATGGGCCGGGTCAGTAAAAGTCGCCCCAGAAGCACATACATCGACCAGATTGGTGATGTCCTGGCGGAAGGTGGCGTGAAAAGTACTCGAAACCGGAGGTCATGTATGAAAAGATGTATGAATGTAGACGAAGCGAAAGGGGACGGCAGGACCGTGACAAAAGGAGATCTGTAGTCTCTGCCTACCCCTCTGGGAGACAGGCGTGAAGTGTATGTATGTATGTTACGCTTTCACAGGAAAATACTTTGTAATTACACATATTCTTGTGGTGTTTGAAGTAATCCCATCCCATTAAACCTCTCAACCGATTTTGATGAAATTTGACAGACAATCTTTAGACCCTGAGAAAGGACATTAGCTACTTTTTATCCTTATCCTGTGCGACGCGTCACTGAATAGAGAGCGTTATAGTTTGTATGAAATACTGAAACTACGCGAATGAAATCGCGGGCCGTCCACCAGTATTGCTTATATTTATGCAATTTTAATCCATACGTAAGAACCACGCTGGTAACCCCCAAAACGGGAGTGAAATAACTTTAGGATTATAAGGAGTTAAGAATGTCAATATGGGCCTTCAGTTACAAGTTGCTAGCTCATAGCCTATGTACTTCTAAATCTCCAGATCCCGTAGTCGGCTGCTACAACATACCAGGAAGAAAGGCAGCTGATGCATTTTATTTACATCCCAGATCAGTATGGAATACAATCATATATTAAAGTAAATGGAAAAAGGGATCGTCTGTGGTCCAGTTGGTCGGATACTTGACTTGTAACCGGGTCCGGGTTCGAGTCCGGCGACTGGACGTGTACCAATGGGACTTTTTTTCAGAGCCTATGCACGCAACGCAACGCTTGTACGGTGAAGGACAACATCGTGATGAAACCCTCACACCACAAGGTGTGTGA
>SJJU01004007.1:0-32610 GCA_012932125.1 Conopomorpha cramerella
CGAGAATTGATTAAAACTTGTTGGTCACTTGGATCGTAAAAACTGCGACGTTTTGTTCTACACTTCTTTATTTTTATCTCGTAACAAGTTCCTATTCAAGTGAATTCCAGTTCTAACAAGATAGAGAGGACTCACTCATTTGCTGAGCAAGTGTCCGTGCCTTACCCGGTTTAGGAATAAAAGGCGTGAAAAAGAGAGATAGTGCGTTGAAATGATTCTATCGAATTCGGCGGAGTTTTTCAAGTGATTCCTTTGAAAACAATTCAATAAGATTTTTTCTAACGATAGATCGGTACGCAACAAATACGTTATGCGTAATTATCTATTTCAAGGTCAATGTGAATGAACAGGTCGTTCAAACCACATTTACAACAGTAAATATTGAATACGGCATTTGTTTTAGAACGTTGCTACACACTATTACCTATATTTTATAAGAACATACAGATATGCTCAAAAACGACATACTTACAAATACTTAACAACACTTTTGTAATACACTTAACTACATAGCTTTTACCTGCAAAACAAGGTACAATTGGAATAGAAATCGTGAGACATCACTCAGAAGTCACTGGAACCAATTATCGGTTTTCTAAATTCTATAAATATAAATCTAAATCACTGTTCTAGTATGAGGAATATGCAGTAACAAGGGAAACTGTGGCGTTATATTCAAACGAGACATACAAATGTGCAAACTTTTGTGGACAGTTGAAAGTATACAGTATTAGGTCTTCGATTAGATAGAGCAACTACTACTAAATATACCCATATCGGGGCCTGGTTATAATGCTTCCCTTAGTTGATTATGAGAAATAGGATATTTCCATACAATAGGGAATTTCACCTAAATGAGACGAATGGACGAACGGTAACCAGTAGCGTCAAGAATAGTTACTTAAAAGCTAATTTTCCGCAACAATTTCTTTCATAAAGAGAGACTAGCTATAGGTATGAAAAGTTGTACATCCCACTAAAAGATTTTATGAATTCGATGTGGCATATTAATTAACAGCAACAAGTTCTTAATTAACCAATTTATCATTATCTACACCATAATAAGTACTGGACGTCAGTTTTAGAAATGTATAAACAGTTATACAAATAGAATTAATGAACCACAAATTATTCAACTTGGAAAGCAAACAGAGTCCGGGAAATACTAAATCTAAACAACACATAGTTTGACAACATTATTGATAACACTAATTTATATAATATGCCTTAATTCTATACCGCGGGGATTGGACCAAGATATCGTAAGCCATTTGTACAAAGTTGATACTAGTTTATCTGGTGCAGTGAAATGAGCTGAGGTCACGATTTGTGACTTGACCAATTTAGAAAATGATTGAATTGCTGTGTTATTTACGGTTAGAAAATCTGGTATAGATGAAGGAATATAAACAATAGAAAACATTGAAAATGAAATATTTACTGTAGCGTGGGAAGTTCAGATTGAATCTTAGCTAATTGTCAACAAGTCTTTTGCGCTCAAAGAGCTATACAAATACAAATAATACATAGATGGAGAAACTTCCATTTGCTGAAATATTTCTTGCACAGTATTTTTTTCCAAAAGAGATGTTAGATTTTTGTTGCGTTCAACTTGGCGTGCCTTTTTTGGTCCTCTGGATCACATTTGTTTATCCAGCGAAGAATTGGTAAAACTTAATATGCTGTTTTCATTTACAAGTACTATCCTAAGAAGATCTACAACATTCTGAAGATGATAATAGGGAAACAAGAAATTCCGTTTTGTTACCTGAATAGTCTACCGTTACTAAAATCTTTCAATCGATTAACTACAAGGAGGCTTATTAGTTAGAGCTTACACAAGTAATTGCTTAGTTCGACTTACGACTCATCTTGTTGACAAAGGAAGAAATTAGTGAACGATTTTCGTTTTACATTACAACTAAAAGCTCTCATAGCAAAATTAACTCTATACCAATGAAAAGTAACTGTACATTTGTTCTGATTGGAAATTAAAACCAGAAACTGTACTGACTCTCAACTCTAATGGAATAAAACATTATCTCTAAGACAGATATATAGCAACATTGTTGCGCTAACTGTCATATTTCTTACTAACACACGATATAAATCAGATAGGTAATAAATACTTGTAATTTATTGGCATAGGTTTTTTTTTTACCATCTACATTTCAGTTTAAGTTGGAATGAGACCGCGTTCGAGACGCACGTGCCATTGATTTCAATGGAATGGAATGAAATAATGTATAACAACTATATAGGTGAACTACATGCAGTAGGTGAAGGCCTGAATTGAATGATAAAAAGTAGGTAGTATAATGCTGGATCAGGTAGACCATGGTTGGAAGTATTTATGTCACCGAAGATGTGAATAACAGGAATTATGTTCATTGCTTTCTGTAAATCAATGCTTTAGCTAGCTTTCTACATCAAATTATGACTACTTTTAGGGAAACTGTCGATAAAAAAGAACTACAATTTGAAAATCCTAATACAAAATTATTTGCACGTCAAATAAAGATCTAACTACTACTACTAACTAACCTAAACATCAAAAACGCTACAACTGCACAGCTTACAGAATCTAAGAAATAAGAACTATTTAACTTCTAAGGAAAACATCTTATATTTCTAAGATTTTCAAATAAGGAACTTTTTGATTGAATGATCACCAAAGCAACAATATGTCAAGACTGACTATAATTGGCTTTTGGAGAAAACTTCATTATACTTAATAATAAATGCCTACTCAATTATGGTGAACATTCAACACAATGATTTGATGCATGAAAATAAGAAATGTAAAAAAAAAACAAAAACACAAGTAACTAATGTTAATAACATTCTTGGATTCCATCAACAATATTTTTTGAGATAACATTATAACAGGACTAGTCAACTAAAGATAGCGTTTAATTATATACATCGAACTAGTTTTCATAGATATTCTAGTCTGGCGATAAGAAAAAAATATTTGAAAAGAAATCAAATTAAGTTAGCTGATTATAAATTTCGACGCGGAGAAGTTTTTTTTTGCAAAAACCATTAATTATTTTTGTAACCTACATTATTATTAGTCAGAATATCAGCATTTTACTGTAGTATCAGTGTTCTAGACTAGACAATCTAGTGACACTTTGAATAAAATGCCAGTTGATTATAATTATCTTTCATAATTGAGTCAGTTCCGTTATCGTTAACCGCCAGGATGTGGAATTACATCGGAGCCTGTGTATCCTGCAATATAGTATAGAAGTCTTCGAATCAAGGGCTATTAGGTACCTAATACGCAATTGTACTCCGTCGTAGACAACATCGCTGCTTAGCACAAGCAAGGATAGAAGGCAAACGCTTGCACATAAGAAAAAGATATCCAACTTCGAGAAAGAGGTCCCCCATCGAACCCGAAATCTTAGATGGGCATCGTTCAAGAAATTGCGTAACATATTCTCGTCCAAATTACTTTGAACACGAAAATGATTAATCAGTACGTGTTGGCAGTTATGACTTACAGATCTGAGACGTGGCCGTTTACTATGGACCTCATAAAGAAAGCTCAAGGTTAATAGGTTGAAATGAAGAACTACTGACTGCGCATAGTGTACTTAATAGAATAATAATGGTCGGACAAAAAGTATAAATTACTTGTACAATGTTATACAGTTGTTCGTGTTAACGGTCCATAAATTTTGTAACAAACTCCATAGTTTAAAAAAAAAAGTAAGTAACAAACGACTCTCTTCATTTTGAACGTAACGTTCTCTTCGCAATCGTTGTATAAATCATGGCAAACGATGCTATTCGTTTCATACTTTTTGTATCTCTATCAAGGTCTAATATATCTTGTAGTACAGTGGCAATACGATCTCGTGTCGACGGAAACATCTTAAGCTGACCCATTTTTAGTAAGACATTACATGACACACTGGATGAAGATAAAGTTGAAGTAAGTACAGCTAGTTTTGTCCATGTCTTTATTTACCAATTTAATCGTGATCGAGACTACTATTATAATGTATTCAATGCTTGCGTAATGCAACACCAAAATAACTATTACCGGCTATTCGAGGGTCGTTTGTATCAATCATACGACTACATACACAATAACATGGACACCTTCAGAGAATTCGAAGTCACAGTGGACCGTCACTTCGTATGGTCCTCATATCTTTGGAGCTCAGTCGAAATTTTATAGTGTATATGTCAACATGACCAGATGCAGATCTTTAATATCTATGGGAAATGATACAGTTTAATGTAACAAAGGGTATCGCGTGTTTTTTTGTACAAGCATCTATTTTGTTGCCAAATTCTGGTACCTGCCCTACATTTATGTAATTTTGTGCTGTAACATTGTTTGTCTCTATCTTTTGTTTGTAAACGAAAGAGACAAAAAGACTGAGTAAAGGTTTTTTGTACACAGAATCTAAATTGTTGCCATAATCTGGTACTTGTCCTGCAATTATGTCATTGTGTATTACAATGTTTTTCACAACAAGTTTGTCTCAATATTTTGTTTGTGAACGAAAGAGACAAAAAAGTTCGTGACTGGAAGTCGTAATGTTCATACGCAAGACGAAGACGGCGGCGAATGTAAAAAAAAGATCATCTATACATTTTAATGGCTAGAACATATAATTTATTTGTGTATCTCTGAGATGAGTTATAAATGTTTTCAAATAAACCTAGCCAAGGAGTCCTAGACGAAGACTTAAGTTTTTATTGCCAAAAAAATGCGTTTAATTTTTAAACGATAGACGCACGTGCATAATTCCGATTTGGAAACGAAAAATCGTGTAATACCACTAATTTTCATTAAATAAAATAATATGGATGAATCAAGTTTGTAAAATTCGGCCTAATATCGTTGAAAACAATCTTGACATTAACCAAACTATTTATGATTTATCCAATCAAGTATTTTCCATAAAATTTGCTCGCAATTTTCTGATCCTTGACTATTCATATTTTGTAGGTGAATTAACATCTTATTACAACCAGAACGAAACTATTTATGGACATTAAAATTGAAATATTCCAAAGATTGTTTTTACTGATAGGACAAAAATACAATAGTGCTTTATAATAGCCTCCGATGGTTGCAGGGTGGTGAGTTGCATGATGCTCAGAACAACAACAAAAAAAAAATATATAAAAAACTATTTCCAAGAGATCCCGACAAAGATAGGTTTTAAACAGTGTATTTAATAAGCCGTGCTCAGGTTCCCGTGAACCTACAGTTAATCTAGGAGATCGTCGCACGCAGTTTGACGTAATTAACTCACTACTAATTGTACTGTTGACTAAATTACTAGTGGAACTTTTAACGGAAATAGTCGATTGAAAACTTTAACGCTTTCGGCCACAGATGGTCGAATCGTACTAATATTAAAAATGCAAAAGTTTGTTAATCTTCATGTGAAATTTCACAATCAAAAAATAATAATAAGTAACACTTCACGCATTTTAATCCCAAAAGTGGGATAGGCAGAGGCACATGCTAAACAAATGCCCACTGTTCACCAAGCGTATTTAACCCAACGTGACAATGGGTGAGGCCATCGCCGTTATTCACATATCTTGTGGTGTGCGAATTTCATCACGATGTTGTCCTTTACCGTACAAACATTGCGTTGCGTACATTTTACTATATAATGGTTTACAATATAGGCTGCAATTTATCGCGAAATTTCTTCCCATATTTACAGTGGATAATGCCGCCAGTTTAGCTAGTTTCAAAATAAAAGAAGTTTTACGAAACATTATATACGACAGTTCTAAAATGGTTTTACTTTTAAGTATTGAAAGTATGATTCTACGCATTGAAGTTATATCACAATTGCATCAAAGCGATTACGTGTATATAGTTCCAGTTGAAGTCAGACAAGGAATTACCATTCGAGAAACAACTCGATATCAAGAGACTTGTCGTCTCTTTACTAATTCACCGCGGAGAATAATTAGTTTCTGATGCAAATGTTCACGATAAAGCAGTTTTGTAATTCGCTAGAACCATGGAACTTTGCACCGGATCAGCGAGGTACTTACGAGAATGTTTCTCTTCGAAAGAAGCAGTCAGCTTTAGAAAAAAACACACAAGATGGTAAAAACACCAATAAGACACATAAATAAAAGTGCAACATTCAAAACGCTACGCGTAGATATAGATATGGCGCATAAAGATAAAGTAGCGGATATTAAACATGAAGCTATACACACAGATGATAAGCAAGGCAAAAATTATGCTCGTCACGACACAACCAGAAAAATAGACCCACACGAAGTAGGAGACTTCAAAGAAGAAAGATCGAGTCACTAATATGGGTAACACAGTTTTCTTGACCGTGTGGTTGCCGCATCGTATCTGTTTGAAGATAACGTGGTTCGATTTCAAACAGTGCGTGTCGAAATCGATGCTACTCGACCTAGAGTAAAAGGTAAACGTACTAACAAAAATCATACGAGTGAGATCGATTCTCAATTCATTGTAGCAAGGTCTACATTCGATTAAAGAATTGTATTAAAAAAAAAATAGTGAATTTCACGTAAATCGATACTTTTTGTTACAAAAAAGGACGCAACAGTTGTGAATGGCCTGGAAACTCGTTTCTTCGACTACCTGACTCTTTTTTTTATAATTCGGGTAAAATTAAATACAATACCGGGAGTGTTCGTTTTGGTACTTCATCTGAGATTAGTGGTGTCACTTTACCTGAAACAAAAAAAAATATATTAAATTAGAAAAATTCTTACCAATAAATCAAACAAAATTGAGTTCAACAAAAATAATATTTATTCAAACACTCAAACGCGTGTACCAGAGACCATTGGAGTGCCTTTGAAACCAAGGTAGAAGGTTAACCTTGGCGTATGTACTTTTCTAGTTCAGCTGACAATGTATGTTAAAATATATTTGTAAGTACATATTATATTTTAAGAGATTATCAGATCATGATTGTCACATATTATTCAATCGCTGATTATATGTTGCTTATATTATTATTAAAATGGCTTATATTAATGCTTATGAAATATTACGAACCCGTTTCAGGCTTAACTTCTTAATCAGTTGTTGACGATTCAACACTTCAGGAAGGATTATCAATATCTTCCAATCCAGGTTTTACACGGTTTTCACATTACCTGCCAGTATAGTTACGGACAAATTCACTTCTACAACTTGAACTATAAAGTGAGCTAGCAACTCTTGCGTATTGTATATTACTTTCTGCATTAATACAATGTTTACTTGATATTACCACTGTACCCGTTTCTAATGCTGATTGACTCCAATATAAAGTATGGTTATAATTGAAAATACATTTAGGTACTTGCATTTCACGTCGTACAACATCTTGCATACATTGTTTACGGGCCGTTGGTTTAGTGGTCAGTATGTCTGCCTCTGTTCCGCAGGGTCGTGGATTCGATTCTCACCGCTGCCACCCGGCAGTAGAGTACCCACTCAGGTGATACGATTTAAAATACTTGTTGGATGTTTCTGGGTGTTTTATTTATATAAGTATGTATTTTAAAAAAGTACTTAAGTGTAATATTTCGTTGTCTGAATTCCATAAAACAAGTGCTTCAGCTACTTAACATGGGATGAAGGCAACGTGAGGGTTTTTTAAAAATATTTATTTATTATTTAATTTCATGTTCTACGTCACGGCTTTTTTCGAGAGGGGTAGGCAGAGTTACATTCGTATATGTAACTCTGCGTATTCGTATTACAAACATCTCTTCATTATGTACATGTTCGCTGATGATTGTTCCAGTAATTTTTTATGGGGCAAAATTATGTCGCTTAATAGAAGTACCTTACGTTTCTAAAATACGAAAATTTAAGTACCTATGTTGTATGATGTAAAATATTAATTCCCGCTTGTATGAACAATAAACAAACACCTATTTATTTACTTGTATGTAGATTCTTTATCAGTTGATGTCGATTTTACCTCACAAGACGCTCATAAAGCTGTCTGGGAAGTGAGTCGAGCCGAAGGAACCCTACCACGGAAGGTTAATTGTTTACCTTATCCAAATGTTCAAGATAAGACGAAATGTCATTGCTTTACTACAAGCTCAAGGGGTTGTTGACAGCGTTGCTTAAGTAGTTATTTGAAGGACGTTCTGGGTTTGGTTGTACTTATACAAAATTTTAATACGACATTTTCTGAACTACAAGCATTTGGAGTAGAATTTGATTTAAAATAGAAAATATGTTTTTATTGTCTAGTACTGTAACTCAGTTCTTATGACATAGTCTAAAGTAATAAACAGTACCTGAACAAAACGTAAATGTGGTTGAAAATACCGTTGTAGGTAATCTATACACTCATCTCTGTGAGTTAAGTTAATCCACAACACCACTGCGATCGCCAAACCGCCTGCCAAGCGTGGCGATTATTGACATTTCCCTCCAAATTAACATAGAAATCATTGGGGCAGGCACACGTCCAGCAGTGAACTTTATTTGGCTGATGATTACTGAACTGGAAAAGTAAAAGGTGAATTGGTATCGCACTGACGTCAGTCACTTCCCAGACCCTCGTCCATTTCGGAAATAGAGTCTAACATACATAGCCATTTAGATATCATTACGCAATGCGATATTAAGTGAAAGCCGCGGCGCTGTGAGGGCCCGAAGCGTATTTTACACTTGTCGGATTTCGCCTTCAAAGGGCTCGAGCTCTAGCGAATAAATCGACGTAGTACCAATGACGGTTCCTTCGATTGTCCGAAGCTTGTTAACGGGCCCGCATTGAGAAGACCTGACACACGCCAATTTATTATTAAAGCTATCGCAGCATTCATCTACGGATTGGAAACAAGTGGATGCCATGAAGTATCGACAGAGGAAATGAACGCTGATAGGCGGAAAGCTTTCAGTACGAATAGAAATCGAAGTTTCTATTTGTTGGCTACCTGACAAATTTATTAACGTAGGTAATTTATTTCTTTTAGATATAAATGTTCTGAAACAGGACAAATTTCTTGAGTTCTTACGTCAAGAACAAGCTTTTTACCTGTATGTATGTCAGACAGGAGACATCAGTTTTGCCAAAGGTGCCGATGAAAGGCATTATGGATGTGGCATACCGTGTGTACTTAAGCAAATAACGCTCAGTAAAAACCATACAATGTAAGTAGACACTTAAAGCTTAAAAAAACACACTGAGAGAAGTGAAAGAATATATATTAAAAGTCAACAGGTTGTGTGGTAGTCAAGTCATTGATTAAAATTATACCTTTTGTATGTTCGAAGGCTGATAGCAATGACCTAATTGCAAAACCCGATATTCGTTGTCACGTGTCATCGCAGTCATAAAAATAAAAGGTTTATTTAAGTGCTTGAAAGCTCAGTGACACAGCGCTCGCGCGCTTCTCCCGCTCAGCGGGTCGCAAAGTGCCGGTTGCATGACAATGTGCATGTTGCATTAATTGTAAACGAGTTGAAAATTTCACATGAGCTGGCAGTGTATGAGAAGTAACGCGGGCAACAGCTCAGGATATAATTGTGCCTTTCGGCGTGAATAGTTCGCTAATATCCTGTATTGGTATTAAACGAACTTTCATGATACTTATAATAATAGAAATTGCTTCACCTCGAATGACTGGTACAAGTTAATTTTACATCAGTAACGATAATTTTCAGTGAAATGCTGTAACAGAAATTCTCTATTAACAAGTGATATTAATATACCAATAACATAAATAAATTATTTAACGGAAATCTTATAACATAATTATCGTTAATCAATTTATACGGGAGGATGTTTGTGATATAATAGAAACAGAACAAAGGTGAAACGTGGCTGACGCGGCCAATAACTTTGAAGGGTTCCGTGTAGCGAGCGAAATTTATTAGCTCTAATACTTCTGTGTTGCACAAATCATAATACAAGTTTGCCATTGTACCTTACGCAGGTGAAAATAAGGTAGATAATGGAGAAAGACATGGCGAAGACGCTGAAGTATTAGATGCGCGGGTTTACAAGGGGAATGGCGAAGGATTAATCACAGAAGATCTATAAATAAATCAGTATTGAAGTTTACATTTCTCCCGCACTTAGACGATCGTCTAGATTAGTTAGATGTATGCACATGCATAATATCTAGGAGAAGATATTATTCTCTCCACATCAGATTAAATAATGTTAACTAGTCATATCGTAGATGAAGTTTCCCAGAGGGGTAGGCAGATACACCGTACCAACCACATGTCACGAGCCTGGCAAATCGCTTTTACCTCGCAATATTCTAAAGGAGGCGTTAAATGAAGCGTTGGATTTTAGATAAGAATTTCTGTAGAAGTATGAATAATTAACTTCATCACTACACTATGTACATATTATACTATTATAAAACAAAGTCGCTTCTCGCTGTCTGCCCCTATGTGTGCTCGAATCTATAAAATTACGTAACGAATTTTGTTGTTGTTGCTTTTAACAGATAAAACGATTCCAGAGGATAGTTTATTTGTATATTTCAAGCATATTTTTTTAAGAGAATCACTTGGTATCAGCGTTGCACTCATGCAAAGCCGGGGCGGGCCGCTAGTCTTAAATAATTTTCAGTTATCTGACTAAAGCACAATTACCAGCCAGTCGAACTGGCAATGTATATTAAACTTGCCGCTGCGTCTAGAAATCCAGATGTACGGACCTTTAGGTCAGTGACCACAATCATCTTAAAGGTTATATCAAATTCCTGATACATCACATCAGTGCAGAAATGAAATAACGGGTGTGGGTACACATTTGCCTCATTTAACACATCTAAGCCCCGCGGGAAGTGGGAAGTGCAAGTAATTTAATGCCAGTATGCATGTTGAATAGAAAACAATGAATGCTGCAAGCAAAGTACGAAACTCATTTCTACCGGAAAGCTGCAGTCCATTTTCCGTCGGCAACAATGTATGGAAGTGTCTACTTCATACTGTACAATCGCAGGTTGAGTGTGTTAGGGGAAGAATAATAGGTGCCTATATAGGTACGCTTTTAGTTGTTACTCAATGGGAATACTTTAGAGATTTTACTACTACAGAAATTTCTGACGGTGGAGAACACAGATTTTTAATAAATCTGTGAATTGTATTTGGACAGATTTAGTTTCCGGATTATGGAACTGATAGCCTTCATGCGAATTCTTCATTACAAATGAAAGGAAAAACTATGTCAGAAAATTAAAAACAAACTATAACCATTAATGACAATACTGTTGTGAAACGCAAATGAAGCGGTAAACAAGACCGCGCATACTGAACCTACATTAAATTTAAGTGCTTTAATTCATTATTACGAAATTAATCATACACTTTTTGCTCTCTTTAGTCTCCAAGTGGGGTATATTTAACGTGTATTTCGCACCCAATTCCACTGTAGTTTATTTTTTCGTTAATGTCAAATCGTGTGGTAACAAATAATTAGGCGTTTCATGAGAGCCTTGCGCAAGTATTGGAAGACTATGTACTGTAGTTGGTTCGACACCTGTTTCTCTTTCTAGTCTTTTGTAAGTGAAATCTTCTCTTAAGCGGAGGTCTACATTATCTGGTGCAGGAGTTGTTGTTGTATCATTTAAGACGATTGTCCAATTTAAATTCTACCAATGACCCGTTAATGTCTCATGGGCGTATGTACCGTAGTCATTACTTTGGTCTTTTTTTTATGTTGTCACGTAATTTTTGAAGGTGTGAAAAAGAATATTGTTGTAAACGAGCACGGCATTCGTCCTTCTGAAAATTACACTGTGCGAAGTTTATTCATTTACGTAATTAATATCTCGGGGCATTTTGCACACGGTTATTTGACTACAAGCTCTTGTAAGTACTAAGTGAAAACTAAAATATATAAATACCTGCAGAGGATTTTTTTATTTGCTGCCTCACTTCCTACATCATTGTAGATTGCAAAATTATTTGTAACGATTATTCATAATTTGTTAAACGGAATCAAAATATGAACCACATTTGAGGAAGAAAGATTTTTGAAGAGAACAGAAAAATATTATTGAAAGCAAACAAGAAGATCCAACGTATATTTACGTTTCTAAATATGAATGTCCATATCCGAAGCCAAAGTAGACAATTTGAAAAATCATATTATTAACCATAATAACGGTAGATACAATTAAAGGAATACCATAATTCCTTTGAACCACAATTTGTATTCAAATTACGGGGAACAAAAATCTTTAAATAGCTAGATAGCTGGTTTTATTACCTTGTCAAGTAAAACAATCACCCCCGCAGAGTTGATCACGGAAATATTTCAATTGGAAACTGGGTGTCCATAAATTTAGATTTCAATAGTAAATTGACTCTTTATAACGAATTGGGTCTTTGAACGCTACATCGTGTGTAATTAGGTTTTAGTTGAAATTGTCTTGTATTTGGTATGATTAATGATATATTTCTCTTGTTTGTCATCACTGTCCTATTTAAGATTCATATTTATGAAGAAAAAAGATTACGTTCAACATTCTTATTGAATTGAGTGGCCAGAAAAATGTATAACGTTACTACCACTTTTTAGCGGCACGGCTTTTGGGCACACAATAGGTTCTAAAAAGGCCAAATTATAAGTCCTAGTCAAGAAAAAAGTAATTGGATTAGGTACGAGGTGTACCAAAGCAGAGATAGATTTCACAACTGTAGACCTAAAATAACGAAGGGAAAGTATTATGTTGAACATGATTAAAATGAAGCAATTTAAGCATTGCTACAATAATTATGTCTTATTATTGAACTCAAGCACAATTCTCAAGAAACAATGCAATAATTAAGTTCATTAAGAAACCAGGCATGAAGGTAAAGCTAACTCTAACGTTAAGATTTAACGACATTACCACATTTCTACTTCCAAAAGTATTCTATAGGAACATAGTTCAATTTTGAAAAGACACAAGATTTTGTAAATCTCTTCTCGAAACAGAATTGTGTGTTTAAACTTAGCCTTACGTAAAGTCACGATCGCATAATCTCAGTCGAGACACCTCGCCGAGTCCACTTATCAATCCTGTACCGATTGCCTTGACAGGAGGGGATGATGTATTCGTTCGTGTTGGAGGAGAGGGTAAAAAAGGACTCAATTTTTATTGTTTGCTCGTAGGATATGATTGCTTATGACAGTTTGATGACGACCTTAATGCGGCACGCTTTTGTCGCTTGCTTGGTAACTGTTACCATGGTGTAAGCATGTCCTTATGAACAACGTTCGAGGTAATTGCAGAAAGTTCAGTCCTGTGGAGCTATGATGACTTCTGGGTGTATGCATTTTAGTTTGGGCTTTATTGTCAGTAAGCGATCATTTCGTTTCTGGTTACTCTATAAAATCTTGAAAAATCTGCTCTTTTTTAAGATCTTATCTATATCTATCTGTAGGTACGGTAATTTGAACTTTTTGAAAAAAGTCTGAGTAACTTGTCATTTCATTATATTACACGACACATCGCTCATTTACTGCAACAACGCGACATTTCTGTGAAACTGTAGAAATAACAATCTTATTACTATCACTAAGGATTCTTTTCACAATAACAAAATATTCTGAGATATCGTGTTGTTGCAGTAAATGAGTGACATATTTTCAAACAGACATGAACCCTATATATTTTTTTAAGTTTGTTGGATTTCTGTGCCTTACTACGATTAATGAAAAAAAGTATTTTACGAAGACGTACGTCTTCATACATGATATTCACATAAAACCTATCTAATTAACATAAAATATCCTTAAACACAAAATTTTTCAACTCATAGACGAAATACACATGCGGCGTCACATCATCAGCAATTTAATATTCTATAATGACGATTGTCATTTCTTTCATCGTACAGATGAAACAAAAAAGACAAAAAACGAAACAAAAAAAAACGATCAATAGAAATTCCTCACGATTCCGTTTAGGATGTCCCGTGAAATTACGATACGGTGTGTGATGAGGCTATAATTGGTGGCAGTCCGAAATGAAACGGTGTCTATTTTCAATTCGTCCACTATCATTTTGTATAGCAACTTAACAAAGTTGACCCTCATGACACAATGCTTTCTACAAAGCCACGGTTTCAAAGATTGACTATTACAAAGTGTCTTCTGAATTCGAAGCTATGTTTTTTTTTTGTCGTCATCGCCGCTGGGTTCCACATGACAAAAGTCCCAATGTCATATCTAACGACAACATTTTACATATTAATCTAGAGGATTATAGACACTTTGAAAAGTAAATGTTTCTCGATTCAATCTATGTTTAATTAGAATGATAATTCTAATGGTGTGCGTGCGTGTGTTGATGGACTATTAATCTTGTGTTGTTAATTATGTATGTTTTTATCTATTTTCGTTTTTGATGAAAGGTTCAACATTCTTAAGCGTAGTAGGTATGTATTCCAACAGAATGGAAGGTAGTTGAAACAAACGATACCAAAAGTTTACCTAGTGATAAAATCAACACAAATGTCCATGTCCAAAAGATCAAATCATTCTCAAAAGTCGCCAAATTAAGGTTATAGGCAGTTACAGGAGGCGGACCATAGATGTGGAAAAATAAATGAGCTTTTAGGAGATCAATCTGAAATTAATGTTGATTAATTTAGGGCTAGTTTGGTATTCAATTAACGAAGTGTATGAGGTAAATAACTGTGCTTTACTGATCTAAGTACCTATTAGTGGCGAAGCTAGGGGGTAAGCCGGTAGTACAAGACAAGCCTATGCCAGGGACATTAACAAATATTTTGAAGGAAATTAAGTAGCGTAGGGACTTATTATAGCTCAAATAAGTAAGACAAATAAAAAATCTAAATAAGCATTGGTTAAGTGCCTTTTTCACTACCGGCTTACCTCCTAGCTTCGCCACTAGTACCTATAACTAACTTACTACCAATACAGTATCTATTCTACAAGGTGAAGTTTAACTAGAAACTACGGAACCGTTCAAAGATACCTCAGTCGAGTCTTTTTTTCCTTTCATTCGTCTCTCTTTGTTGATGCGTCGTCCTTTTTTATGCCATTAGCAGGTAGAGTATACCACTTCTCATCTCTGAATCTAAAGCCGGTACGTTGGTCAATTATAAAAATGTTTTATACTTCCAAATAAAACTTATCATTGTGTAGGCGCTAAAGGATCAATGGAAAGAGATAGAGATACTTTGGACTCTGTCTGACAAGCTTTCTATAAATCAAGGGCACTAAGGTTGTGTGTTTAGTTGAAGGTGTCTTTAAAGGATTAGTTAGATGATGTAATGTGACTTTGAACAATCCCTTCTAGTTAACATTTAAATTAGTACCTATAGGTATAGAAGGTTTAATGAATATTGATTTTTTTTTCAAATAATTACAAACATTGATTCGCATTGATATTCATTCAAATGTGATTTAAATTAGTATTGCAATCATTGCGACTGTTATTTTTTTAAGAAAGCGATAACACATGACCTGGTCAAGTGATCAAGTACATCTTAGAAGATTTCAATCAAGAATATATTTTACAAAAACTGAATTTCATTCAATAATTTGTTCAAAATGTGGTGATAAGTCATTGTCACAGGCATGGGGAATTAGGTAGGAGACCAATCCAGAAGATTAGATTTGATTTAAATAAATTCGATTTTATTTAGAGCTAAAAATGTTCTTGAACCCTAGACACTTTTGATGTGTGCATTATACCTAGCCGTTGTTGACATAATAATCTTAAATTGTGCCCTCTCTTAGTGAGCTAACGTATTTCTTTCTGTGCGCTTAGTGTGGGTACCTGCACCCGTAAGGGCAAATAATATACTGAGACATTTCACACACGGCCACCGGACCCCGAACGAGTCTCGGTACCTCTTATGAGGCCTGGGATCGATTTGGAACATTTTAATTTAAAAGATAAAAACATCCACACGCGAGCAACAACTTAACAATAAATAGGTCAATTCATCATTAAAATAGATAGATAATACACACATCAAAAGTGTCTAGGGATCAAGAACATTTTTAGCTCTAAAAAAATCTAATTTATTTAAATCAAATCTAATCTTCTGGATTGGTCTCCTACCTAATTCACCATGCCTGTATCACTGACTTATCACCACATTTTGAATAAATTACGAATGAATTCAGTTTTTGTAAAATATATTCTTGATTGCAACATTCTAAAATGTACTTGATCCCTAGACACTTTTGATGTGTGTACTTTAGGCAACATACTAATTTAAATGATCATTCAAACATTCCCACGCGAGCAACAACTTAACAATAAATAGGTCAATTCATCATTAAAATAGATAATACTATGTCGAAGGGAACGGCCCTCGCGACCCTTGGTCTGGCGATGCAGGTGCAGCGACCACTCAACCGAATCGATCGTCCAAGAATGTCAATACTATGGCAGACATTTTTTTCATTATGTTTGTATAAACATTTAAAAAACTCGAATGCTGGACTCCGGGTAAATAGAAGTTTCTAAAATCTTTTCTAGCTAAAGACAACCGACACGAATAGACAGCATTGGTGCGTGTGTGTTTATATTACATTAATAGTAATAGTATACAGGGTGGCTCATTCAAATGGGTCAGTATGGGAAAGTATGAAACTATAAGACATAAGAAGTTATGTTCTTATATAAAATAATGTATAATACATAGTATCCATTTATTTTAAACTCAGACCAAACATGACAAGACCTGCAAGCTGCTTAACATCAAGCAGGATGGTGGTCAAACGCTTGTTAATTTAGTTTAAAAAGAAATAGTTCTTTTTTTTTGCTCTTGTGTTCAGCTTTAAAGCCGACAATTCTGCCCCAAACAAAGTAGTTCTCTTCGTGTTCAAGTTATAGTATAGTCTATCAATAAAGTCGTCAATAGTCAAAGTCGTGTCAAAAACACATTAAAACATGAAAGTGGACCATCACATTTCAATGCTGCATGGAACATTATACGGGAATTACAAATTGATCAAATAGGAGTCCTATCCTTTACTTCTCACTCTCACTACATTATTTTTTCGTTTTATTCTAAACGTCAGTACCTATAGGATTGCAAGTCTAGTTTTTTTGGTTTTTAAAGATGATTGATACACAAAGTGTAAGTAAATCAGTCTCTGACTTCGGTATTTTCATTTTCTGTGTCCTGCGACATATGTATTATGGGTGGAGACTTCAAAGTAGATAATAAAAATTGTATAAAGTTCTCTATTGTAATAGGCCAACTAAACATCTTTTGCAACTCGACTATCCTTCATCTGGGAAACATTTTTCATATGAAGTATTTTATCTTCACCCAATTATTTTGGAACCTAGGTATTACCTACTAGCACGGGACAATTTGTATAAATACAAGATCCAATTATCTGAAGGTGCAAAACCTACTAATACATATTTCCTTTAGCTACATCTTGACTTAATCATCGTATTCGTGATGCATCTGCATTTTTTCTAAAATGCCATCCATTAAGCTCTTCTTGACTTTAAAAACTTGCACTAAAAATATACTTTATATCTGCATAAACCCATATAAAGATGGTCTTACGTATTTTGGTTCTGCGATCACAAACTGCACTTGTTCCTAACAGCTTATAACAACCATGTTAGTTTCCAGTATACTTGAACCGAACCATCGTATGTGTTGAACTCAACAACGCTGAAATCTTTAATGAAAAAGAGCTCACGCCAGAATACATCACATTAACCGGGTACCCGTCAGAAATTACCACGGAGATAGTTACAGTAGCAACATACAAAAGTCTTTTGTCTGTTGAAATTTTCGCTTCGAAAGGTTCAAGTAATTCTGTACAAGGTATAGTAAGGACTTGTGGATAGCCTGAATATGGAACCCATGCTAATGTGTAATGAAAACTGAGCGTAATGCAGGTGGGCGCGTTGGCATGGAAACAGTTTAGCGATCCACCGATGAAAGGTACTCTAATCAGGTTACGGCAACAGATGCTGTGGGAAAGCATCACTTAGGTACGATTTTCGTTTCACCTTGAATTTTTTTGCTTTTGATTTTGAACTTCATCTGGTTAGGCACTTTTTTTGGATTCCAAGCGATGCAATCCTTTCTAAATCTGTACGTTGTGTATGATAGGCGAAATTGACCCTTAGAAACAGATTTATTTGTGACGTTTCAAATGAGTATAATTTTGTAATAATTTCTGTATCGTCAAATTTTCTCGTTGAGTCAATCTTTCACATTACTCAATTTCTGCAGTCTAAAAGTTAAATGTATGGGTAAGAATACAATAGTAGTATCAACATGAATAAAAATAAAAAATATACAATTAAATACTTAAAAGAGTACATTCAGTGGACATAATACCAATGTATTTTATACCAATCGACCATCGACAATGGGAAATAAAGGCATATTTATCGTATCGTCGTTACATAGTATATATTTGACAACATCCTTTGTTTATTTATAGAATTTATGTCTTAAAGCAATCAAATTGTATATGAATATCCACTCTTGTGAGTATTATCGTTGGAACGATGTCTTCGACCTTCTTTATCCACTTCATCGATGCTCAGCAATGCACCTACATGGCTTTAATCTTCAACAAACTTGTCCCAACCATATGCACTGTTATCAACCTTATTTCAAAGCACATTAAGTCTAAGTTTGAACGGCAATCTACTGTAAACGAGACTTATTGGTGAACTGGTAACTCTTCAGGTTGCACTAATAATGATTCTATAGATGGGCTTGTGATGAAACACGGTATGCCCATTATAATTATGATCGGAGCTCATATTGGTTTTGAAACACAAAAGAATCGTATAAAAACATCCGTTTCTAACTTACAATTTCGTCACAGTAAACCAATTTCTTCGAATATGATGAACATCAAAACCAAGCTATCAGATGATTGTAATGAAAATTAAAGTTTTGACACTTCACCGTTGTACAGCAGAGCTCTATTCATGATTTTTGTTGTACTTAAAACCATTCAAAGTAAACAATAAGGAAGGACAACGGAACAAAAGGATGTTATCTCACAATTTAGTTTAGTGCAAAGTTTACCGACAACACGACCGGTGGTTTGTGATGGAAAGCCACTGGCTGGGGTTTTACGAGCTTCTCTTTAATTCTTCAAACCTTTTTCGTTTGTGCCAACAGTGAATTCCCATGCTACTTTACTAGGTAATTCTATTTACTTTCATTGGCAGGACGTCTATTGTTTAAAATGAATGAGTGACTCACAACCTAGTCTTTACATTCACTGAGCTGTAAAAAGGCACGTGGATGACGTCGATTTTAAAACAGATGTAATATTTTTTCATAGATTAAAATATTATTCAGATAGCAGAAGTGGATAAGTGCTTAGTAGCGGTAGACGCTCCGATTTTGGTATAGAAGGTAAGTGTTTTTAAATAGGAAACAATTGTATTTGAATAAGTGAATGTCCAAAACGATTTTGCACTTATAAAAATGAAGTATACTTCTCTATTAAGACTTGTTGGTATACTGGGATAAGATTGTGTTGTCTTATTCAAACGAATGAAGGCAATCTAACTTTTCAGTACTCGACATAACGATTGAAATGCCCTGAATTTTCAATCAAACGTATTATCTATCAGGAAACGTATACTATAGGCGATATCTGTTACATGCATTAGGGAAAGTTGTTAGTTGTAATATCCAGTCGAAGCTCATACAAAATAACTTTTTCAAAGCCCTCTAACAATTTTCCCCGAGACTGTTGGAAAGCAGTGAAAGCACTGGAGGCGAACGCTGATAGCTACAATTTGCCGGTATTTACTGGACATTGTATGACTTGAACAACATTGTAATGTTTAATGGCAGCGAAGTCGATTGGGACGAGTTAAAGATGGTCAAGTTTCAATGTATACAGATGTTATTCTAGAGAACGGTTTGCTGTTTAACCCGGTTATCCGGATTTTAAACTATTGCATTTTGGCTTGTGTTTTAAACTTTTAATTTTGCTTCTAACTAGAAAATCGCTTTGTATTTAATATTGTTGCAGCAAATTTAGTTAAATCTAGCGATTGTCAAAATGTGATACCTTAGAAAGAGGACCCCTATCATCGCAAGGCACGCCTAACTGATTTATTTGGACGAGTTTAGTTACAGAAGATAACAACTGTAATCAAACAAATCATATCTCTTCATCTATCGTATCGTCTGCGGAAGTCAGTACATTAAACATACGATTCACGCCGATTATGGTAGCTATCATTGATGAAAATATATGTGGAAAGAGGCGAAAGAGATTTTCCAGGACCGTGACAAGTGGGGGTCCATGATCTCTTCTTGTTCTTCGCTAAAACGGGCGTGAATTTAGATCATTATACTAGATTCAATTTTAAGGATACAGGAAAAGAATAGGGAATATCTTAATGAGTTGATTTTGAGAAATACACATTCACAAATTTGAAAGTCATGGATATTCCTAGTTTTTTTCCTCTCAACCAAAAACAAAACCGCCTTTTTGCGCTATCTAGTTGTTTCCTTTAAAAGCTAATGATTCGGAATAAAAGTACCATAGACAATAAGTTTCTTCCAATTGAAAATTTAAAAAAAATGTGACATTCCTTTTCATTGCCTGTACCCTTCATTTTGAATCCAGTTCACAGAAACCTAGGACTTTTGCACGACCTTTTTTTTCCATAACTTGCACTTACTTATACTTCTCTCAGAATAATCATCCGTTAAAGGAACTATTAAGTTGACACTACCACTTCATTGGATAAGTTAATGATAGGGCGTGAATGCACCTTTTTACCTTTAAAAGTGTACGTTGGAATTTAAATAAGTACTTACTTACCTCATTATAATGTTAAACTTTTTTTTGGTTGTGTTCTGTCTGTTTATTTGTAGCAGATTGGAGACATTTTTCGGTATTTACCATTTCAATCGAAATAGTGGTGCAGTTAAACCAAAAGTAGAAGGTGTTTCTTGTTATACTGAAATTTACGACTAATACGGCTGGTTGTACTTGATATAAAGTGAATGAGGTTCTGCCAAGAAAGTTAATAATTGAGTAGTGAATGTTTTGTGCAAAAGTCTAATCTTAAAGTGGAAACTTCATTGGCTTATGTTTTTAACAACCTTGTTTTTTTATTTTACTGTTATTATTAAAAGCTGTATGTTTCCCATAATGTACAAATAAATAAATAAATAAAAACCTCATTCACTTTTAAAATAGGGTAAGAAGAGCTAATGGATCTCCAAGACTGGAGACTTACCCTATCGCGAAACACACGCGCCTTCGTACTGTGCACTTTTGTATCTGCGATTCGCCTACTTACAATAGAAGTGGAACTGAGGCTGCTGTGATTTTGAAAGGTTTTCAAATGAAATGTCAGTCAGCATCGTGTAACCGTGACCCGCCAAATATTCCCGTTTTGCGGTGGCTTTCTTGAGATAAATACCAAATCACAAGGAAATATGTAGGTACTATTGTTTTGGCGCACATAGAGATCATTGTTACAGATTTTATTTTCTGTTTGGAATTGTGAATGAATCTGCGGAATTTGTTGGGTAACATTGAAAGTACTTCATAATAGTTAATGAACACTGTACAGTACTTATGTGGTAATATTTCAAAAGGCAAAATCATTAACAAATTTTTTATCCGTTTCGTGTATTTCTGACGACTCACGATTGGCTCTTTCATCAGCAGTATAGGAGATTGAAATTAAAAAAAAGTTAAATCCATCGTTCGCATTCTTTTCGTTCCTTTTCTAGAACAGTCGTGTTCTCTTTTCAAACTAAGCAGCCTGCCAGAAGTTTTACTGGGCACTTCAACTTTCCCCCGGCTGCACAAGCTAGACAGTAGGTAGGTACCACACTATCTTTATCATTTCGAGATTGCGACTATAATTATTACAAGTCAAGCCGATTAAACACGCGGCGCCCGTTCTTATCGGAATGATTTATGCAATAAAAACACTGGCATGAGGGCACAAAGAAAAACTATTATTAGCATGTCCCTATCGTGAAACATCTGGAAAATATTACGCCAAAAATCATCAGACACAGACATGTCTGAACTTGACCAAGATAATATTAGTAATCAGACAAGTGAATCAGACAATGTTGCAATACTGACTATGAAAGAACAACCTACGCAAAATGTCCAATCACGAATTTCGTGCAATAACGTGAAATAAAATCACCGGACAAAACTATTTAATATATTATATCACAAAGGACATTAAAAAGACATTTCCAAGACGTGGTGCCAATAAATCAGATGCGTGTGAACATGCTCGATGTAGAACTAGATTTAGCAGCAAGTGAATAGTCAGTATCGGAACCTGTTTGCGAAAGAATGGTTTCAATGTTATTAATAACTGTCAAAGAATCACATTTTATCGCAAGACGTGTCCGCTGGCTTGCATTGATATCGCAAATTATAACAAATCGACCTGCATTGTCCTGATGCACGTCGCTTTCTATATTACTGTTTTTGTATGCACTATCCAGTTCACTATCAATAACATTTTCAGTATAGTTTGTAACACTAGCGTTACCGGTATCCTTACCTAGAAAGCTGAGGCTGAGTTTCTCATCAGCATCATCGTCCGCGATGTATTCCAATTTCTTTGAATTCATGGTCAGTTTGTACACACTACCATTTTATGCAGCATACATTATTACGATCCTTTTATTTTCTTACATCAAACACGGTGCTCACATCCACTTGTCCCTGTACATCACTGCACTATAATCAACACCAATTATTTTATCATCACTAGTTGTTTCGTTGGCCGATATGTTATGTTTTTAAAAAAAACCTCTGTCCTTGCGGTAGTCCTCACTGGTACGTGACAATCTGTAGGGATATTAAGAAGAAAAAACAACAACACAAGCACTACTGTCACATTTGAATTTAAAAATGGAACGTTGTCAAAGAGACGCGGGCGCGCGTGGGCACGTCCAAGGCGCACGGATGCCCGACGCGAATGACTGACCCATAGGAGTCAACTGACTTGCCGCCACCGACGCCGCGCGCGCTCGACGCGACGCCTTTAAGTTCATACCACAACCTGACCTGCACTAAGCCCTAATCAGCTTTGCATTTCTTAACAGATATGTCCCATTTTTCATACTAAAGGATACCATGCGCTAATTAGATAAACGGTCACTTACAAAAGTCCTATTTATATTTTCGTTTTGAACATCTGCGTCCTTTTGTTTCTGTTTGCAAATTCGTTTCTCGCTATTGCGTAGGGTAATCGCCAGGACAATAAGCTTCGGAAAGGGGTCGTAGTTTATCCCTACAGGAACTGTGGAACACAATACGCATGCGCCAGCGTTATACTATTTTGCGAACAATAGCGTTCTGCCCCCGACATGCAGCCCCAATTTTGTGAATTAACAATACCATAAAAATTAGAACGGGTGACTTTCGCATGCCGTTTTTTTGAAGATTACTTTTGCATCGATCTTGTTTTCTTTACTGATATACATTTAGATACAAGAGAAGATGAGTCATAAAATAAAACGCTAAAATTCGATCAAGTTAACAAGCATGGAGCCTCTGTCGATGATGCGACTGGACTGACGGCTGTCCAAAAAGAGGAATGGACTAAATCCATTAAAGCAAGGCAAGAGTTCCCACGTGGCGCGTTGTTGTTTTATAGCGGCAACAAATAGATGGAAGGTGCAAGTATTTGAACAGAACAGGCCAATTTACTGGAGCGGGATACGTTAGAGGCCCCACATTCATGTAATTTGGGCGCTAATGGCGTTGGATTATTGTCTAGTGAGGAATTTTTGTGTTTTTTTTTGTTTCGCTGATAGCGGTAACATTTATTTACTTAATTGAAGAATAATTGGGACTATACATTTTTATTTTTGTAGTAATGTATGACCCATACAGATGAATTAGGTAAATAATACCTTAAATAAATATGTATTTACTTCCAATTTAACGTAATGCAATTCGTAATCTTGGCTTCTGTCATTCAAAATGATTAGAAGACTATTATTTTTATTAAAATAAAAAAAAACACTTCACGCCTTTTATTCCCAAAGAGAAGTAGGCAGAGACACTTGCTAAAGCAAATGCCCACACCAAGCGTATTTAACACAACGTGACAGGGGGTGAGCCCATTGCCGTTATAGGGTTCACACACCTTGTGGTATGCGGGTTTCATCATGATGTTGTCCTTCACCGTAAGAGCGTTGCGTTGCGTACATAGGCTCTGAAAAAGAGTCCCATTGGTACACGTCCAGTAGCCGGACTCGTACCCGCGACTTCCCGGTTACAAGTCAGGTATCCTACCAACTGGACCCCAGACGCTCGAAATATTTTTTTAGGCAGCTCTGATTTGTGTAGTATCTAAATAGACAGTTGGCTGGAAAGCAATTTCCTTACTTGTTTCATGTAAGATATTAATTTCCTACACGAGATAAAAATATTGCCGAATATACAAAGACCTCACAATGTGAATTGAACATAATGTCGTAATTATTCATGCAATGGTAGAAAGCTTAAACAGAGGAAATAATATTATTACCGTAATCGTCGATGCCAAGTCTCTTTTTGGCTTCAATTATCAACGGTTCTCAACATGTTGCAAAAACTAGCCAATATTGTTTTTTTTATTGGGACGTGTTTTATCAAGGCGACTGGTTGATAAAAATATACATAGATATCTATTCTGTATTATAATTATCATAATGATAAATTAAATAGTTGTGTGAAACGTGTTTTTTACAAAATTTCACTATCAATTATCTTAAAAAAGTCTGCAACGGTCATAATCTCTTCCTTGGTTGGTATTGCTAAATACAACTTGATAAAAATTATTAAAGGAAGTTTCATGTCACATTTAGAGGTGGCTACTATTTGTATTTCATTAAAAAATATACATAGTTACTATTTCTACAATAAACGGGTTTTGTTTTTGCGTATAAAGAGCTTAATGTTTGAGGAAAACAAATCAATTTACTAAATTAAGATCATGTATTTCACGTTTATAGGTATTAAATAACTACGCGAAAGGTGTAACTGCAGAGATGACGAATGATAGAGACGAATGGCGAAAAGAAACGTGTTGCGCCGACCCCTCCTAGTGTGGGATAAGGGCAGGAAAATGATGATGATGAGGTATTAAATAACTCCACGCTCTAAACAAACAAACTCGAAATCTATACCAACAATTTAAAGTAAAAAAACAAATACACGTCCCAAAGCGGGTTAGTCTTAAAGTAACTAGATTTAAAGAAATGCCCTAGGTCCAAAGGAATAACATTCTGATGAAACCTGCGCGCCATAAACTGTAAAGGCCATAGGCCCACCGCTTCATCATAATCTTGGTTTAAATACCCTTGTTGAAGTGTAAGCATTTGTTTGGCAAGCGTTCCTACCTGTCGCGCTTTAAGATTATGATGTTGCGATCCTAAGACACCTCAGAGATGCAAAAGGCCTTGACAATATCACGCCAGGCCTTCCTGTCTTCAGCAACGCTCCTGCCCTCGCTCCAGCTCACTCCTGCGGCGCGCAGTTCACTTTATAGGGTTCGGCGGCATGATTGAACGGGTCGGCTCTGCAGCCCTAGCAAGGGCGTCAAGAAAGAAACCACATAGCACACAGCCTGTGCTTGGCTGCTATGTCACAGATCGTGCGACTTACCTTGTTTCAACCAATCGCAGTATATGTCTTGTAGGGGGTAAGCCGTAGTAGTACAAGACATAGGCATGTCTAGTTCCAGACACATTGACAAATATTTTCAAGGAAATTAAGTAGCGGAGGGACTTATTATAGCTCAAATAAGA
Organism: Conopomorpha cramerella; assembly: GCA_012932125.1. Lineage (NCBI taxonomy): Eukaryota > Metazoa > Arthropoda > Insecta > Lepidoptera > Gracillariidae > Conopomorpha > Conopomorpha cramerella. Next base: position 25,733 of record SJJU01004007.1, read on the forward strand.
AAGACAAATAAATAATCTAAATAAGCATTGGTTAAGTGCCTATTTTTCACTACCGGCTTACCTCCTAGCTTCACAACTAATGTCTTGTAATGTCTTTATTGGAGCGCTTTGCTAGGGGGGCTGGCTCACCGTTTGAGCCACAATTATAATGCGCGGAGTGTATTTAAAAAAAAGTATGTTTTAATTCACCAAACGGAGCCAACGTTTTAACATCTCTGATATTCACAGTCATATCTATAGTGCGCTTATTAAATGGCAGACCACACCAAATGATGACCTCATATTATTTTGGCGCGATTATTTGTTTCAACGGCAACGTCACTCATTCAAAGGGCGGGTTATCCAGTGCATTATGTATTATTAATTCTTAATGCATTCTCATTGAATGGCCTGAGATAACATAAAGCTTTCTTTGTGAAAGCTCGCTGGGCGATCCGATGACACGAAATCGCTAACTTTACCATTATTGCCTTGTAGTAGGTAATTTCATGGGAAGATTTTTTCAACCGACTTCAAAAATGGAGGATAACAATTACAATTTTGGATTTTGAAAATTCCCAATTGATGGATTTCAATTGGGAATCCAAAAATGTCTTATCTAGATATTGCTAGTGAGTGGCCAGGCTAACTTCTGTCTGTTGCTTTTTTTATTATTTAAGTTATTCAAACTTCCACCCCAAATGATCTCGGAAATCATCAGGGAAGGCCCTGGTCCAACAGTGGACGTCAAATTCAAACTTCAGACACTTTTGTAACACGTAAAGAAACAACAAAATAAATTACAAGTCACCTTCAATATTAACTGCTTGACTGTTAGTCATTTCGTTGACATTTATTCCCCCTTATACAGGTAGCGCCATCTGTTATAACTCTTAGAAACAATGTCCCTGAAAAGTCCCAATTGAACTGTATTTTTTTACATTTCTCTCAGAACTTTGGGCTGGGTGAACCTATTTTGTGTTTTGACGATTCTATTTTTGTTTGAAAGCTGGTGTTTCTTTTGTGGTAGTACACCTCTTATCAATTTTTTTTCAGTTGTGGGATTGGCGCATCCTTAAGAAAATATGGCAGAAGTCGATTCGTTTTTGTTTATTTCCGGTCAATCTGCCTCAGAGCGACTGTGGCTCAGTTAGATACTTGACTTGCGACAGAGAGGTCCCGGGTTCAAGTCCGGCTGCTGGACGTCTACCAATGAGACTCTTTTTCAGAGCTTATGTACACAACGCAAAGCTCGTACGGTGAAGGACAACGTCGCAATGAAATCCGCACACCACAAGGTGTGTGAACTCTATAACGGCGATGGTCTCACCCACTATCAAACGTGACCCAACGGGGTTAAATACGCTTGGTGAACCGTGAGAATTTGCTTAGCAAGTGCCTCTGCCTACCTCCACTTTGGGATCAAAAGGCGTGATGTGTATTTATTTTTTATTTTTTTCATCATCATCATCATCATCAGCCCATACCTGTCCACTGCTGGACATAGGCCTCTCCAATTGCACGCCACTGTGATCTGTTTTCGGCTTCTCGCATCCAGCTTCTGCCAGCCATCTTGCGTATATCATCAGTCCACCTTGCCTGAGGGCGTCCTACACTCCGTTTGCCGAGACGCGGTCTCCACTCGAGAACTCGTTTTCCCCAACGGTCATCGGTTCTACGGCTAATATGGCCGGCCCACTGCCACTTCAGCTTGCTAAAACTTTATTTTTTTACCATCACCGATTAAAGGAGTTGAGACAGAAACCGCAAGACCGATTAAATGTCGAGTAAACAGACCCCGAGCCCCTACAATCTTATAAAAGAGAATTCATAATTATTCCTCCATAACAGTCAACTTACGGGACCCATCATTAAATGGAGGACAGTTTAAACAATTTGCAAATAATAAAAAAAAAGTCAAATTGATTTTTGAACCACAACCACGCGCATGATGTTTAAATCCCGACATGGGGGTATTAAAGTCACACAGTAATTACTGTGCGATTATTGATGGAATTGATCAACTAGAGTTTGCGTCATACAAAAGATGTTGCGCAAGCGCAAGAGCCGAGCGTGTACAATGCGAAATGCCCTTAAGATAATGGTGGACAAGAATTATGATCGAAAAGATTTACATAATGCTGGCCAATTATGATTTTATTTTGGCTTTTCTCTCGGTCAAGGATGGGTCTTAACTGTTCACTATTGATTTATCTTTTAGTAACTGACCCGGAAAACGTTGTTTTGTCAATATTAATTAATGACATTGTTTGCATGTTTCATAAATACAAACCTTCCTCAAGAATCACTCTGTCTACTGAAGAAAACCACATCAAAATCCGGTGTGTAGTTTTAAAGATATAAGCATAATAAGCTATATAGGTAAAGACAGAGGAAGGCAAATTTATTTTAAACTATGTAATGATTAACGGAGTTCCTCTGCTATTATATGCAGCATACATATAAACCTTCTTCAAGAATCACTCTATATACTTAAGAAATCCGCATCAAAATCCATTGTGCAGTATTAAAAATCTAAGCATATACATATATTCCCACGGTCGCGTACGATGGGAAATGTTGGGCTACGGTGGGTAGTAAGGGGGTGGGTGGTAAGGTACATCTGTAGCCTGGTTGTTGGGATTACTAATCGGAAGGTTGTGGCGTTTGACACACATTAGGAGCTAAGTTTTACAGCCTTTGTATGGCAGAGGCACCTGCTAAACACGGTCCACCAAGCCCACGGTCCACCAAGCGTATTTAACACAACGTGAAAATGTACCTCTAGCAAGTAAATAAAGACTGTTCCTTACGTCTCGGCTATTTTCTAGGAATACAGGGTGACAGGGAACGAAAGTGCCCTACGCTACGCTCTTTGGACGAAGGAAATCAAGGCATCAAAAAGACATCTCTTCCCTTTCTCCACTCTTCCCGATTTTGCGCTGATGTCCACCAGTTTTTGTTCTGGCGGACAATTTCGTCGCACCATCTCTTTCTTGGGCGGCCCCGTTGTCTTTTGCCGTTTTGACTGACGTTCATAGTGTATTTACAATATTTTAAATAAATATTGGTGATGTTTTGGCCGAAGGTGGCGTGAAAAGTACTCGAAACCGGAGGTCATGTATGAAAAGATGTATGAATGTAGATGAAGCGAAAGGGGTATGTTAGGATCGTGACAAATGGAGATCTGTAGTCTCTTCCTACCCCTCTGGGAGACAGGCGTGAAGTGTATGTATGTATGTATTAAATAAATATGAATCCAACTCGCCACGAAAACATTCCTCTCCCAAAACGCTCCCTGCTCTTTCATCACCCTTTCGGTTAAAAATTTTATTCAAAGCAGGTTGCATAACTAAGTTTGAAATGCACTAATTTACCATACATACCATACAGTATGCCGAGACGTCCCGGCTGTTTAAAATTCCTCGCTCGTGCGCTCCCGGGCGCGGTCCTCACATATTTCGGCGTTTGGGTCGCAGGAGACAGAGAGTCCTTTCCCATCGTCAATCTGACCACGTCAGACGAAAAAAAAAAATATTTCGACCTCTGCGTTATTCCAAATGTTTACCTCCGACTGATTTAGCTCGCTCTTTACCTTCTTTGTTTATTGAACTAGCAAACCCGTGATTGTGACCCGAGTGATTTTTAGATACCCCAAGGTATGGACTATTTATATTTTTATCGACTGCTTTCTATTACCGCGTGTTATGTACTGGCCATATAGAAAAAGGATCTGCAGCGCCTTTTTTGTCTTTTTTATTTTTCGATTTGACAGAAGTTTGTTCTACTTTTTACGTAATTTCTTAGATTAGCAATCCCTAGTGTCTACACATGTGTTAATACATATTAACCGTGGATCCATTAATGGGTCAACTCAACGGATTCACACGTAAAAACTGTAAATAAAAAACACAGAATACGGGGATGAAACCGCGATGCGTCCACTAGTTAGCAATTAAAAAATGGAACTGCTGTTAATCTTGTCTCCTGATCCAAAGATAGGTAACAAATTAAATTTTTTACCGTCACTTTTGCGTTCTGAGGATGTCGTTTGATTCGATAAATGTGTTAGGTTCCCGTTTTAATTGCTTTCGGCTGTTCATTTATAATACAAAAGTTTGATATATCACTCTTATCACTAAATTGATCTTTTAAAAGTTTTGTGGTTTGATGTGTAATTTTTAAAGATGATATTTTTTTTGGTAAGATCCTAAAGTGGTCCATATAGACAGTCAGATAGCTCAATTTTCTTGCATTCTCAAGAGATACATGAAAGCGATTAAAACCTTCTCCGTGATGTTCAATGTAAAATCAATTTTATTGTACAATAGAAGCAATATTCATCACTATAAGTGTTATAACACACAGATAATATTTTTAATCTTAGTCCGTTGTGAATACAGTCTAAAATCAATTAATTTCGAACAAACCTTCTGCCCGTTAAAGGGATAAACAGTAACATAACACAAATCTTGATGAAAGGCATGTATAATTTGACAGTTTAAAAATATATAATTTGACAAAAGAAAACGTCTCCTAAAAGGAACATAAAACAAACGATTCGAACATCGAAGCAAAAACAAATGAAAGTGACAAAAAGAAGGTTGAGGATAAAAAGAATAGCAATATTGTTAAAACTAAGTAGAAAAAGTAAAAGTGAAAATATTAAAAAGTTCATGTAAATAAGGTACCCAAAGATACTAAAATATACAAAAAAGAAAAAAAAATATCTCGATAATAGGCTTCCACGCCGCCGCCGGTGCTCTGATCGATTCCAAGTAATCTATTTCTGGAGAAAATACTAATGCTCTTGATTTTAATTTGTTCAAGCGAATGGAGATGGATGATACGGACCTAATTCCCAGCTTATTTATATGCCGTAGATAATGAAGATAGGTCCGAAATTTTGTTTGGATGTCTGATATTCTATATCGGAAATGTTATTGTATGTGATATTTAGGAAAGTTGAATTTCTGATTCTCAACTTGTACATGTTGATTTGGAAATATCTTTTAAATAAAATACACTTCACGCCCTTTAGTCCCAAAACGGGGTAGGCTGAGGCATTTCCTAAAGCAAATGCCCACGGTTCACCAAGCGTATTTACCCGACGTGACAGGGGTTGAGCCCATCACCGTTCTAGGCAAGTGCCTCTGCCTACCCCGCTTTGGGATTAAAAGGCGTGAAGTGTGTGTATACCTTAAAGCCTTTCGGCTTAAAACAAAAGTTTACTGATCACCCTGTATAGATTTTTTTTTTTTGTATAAATGCCATAGATAAAAAAGATTCTCCGAAATTTCGTTTAGATTTCTGAAATTCTCCATCGAATATTTTGTGTCGGACGAACTTAGACTAACCGGGTGTGGTCTTGATTATCTAGGAAAGTAGACGTTACGTGAACCGATTAAGCATGTTGAATGCCTGTCAACGAACAACGAACCCTATAGTTTAATAGTTATTATAGGAATTTGAATAGAATCCTGTAAACATGTCTATTAAACATTTCGAATTGTATAATAGAATGAAAGGTATAATTAGTTGTGGCTTCGAGGTATCTGCAAGATTTTTCAAATATCAACGTTTGTTTTAGTGACGAAGGCAAGTATCATGAGGATTTGTCCACCTTACCAGAAATTATGCATGTAAGTTTATGTTATATAAAAATGTAAACAGCAAATACATGCGTCACCATCCCAGCCCAATTTTTACCATCATGGCTCCAGAGAACGGGCATCAGCGCTCTCTGTGAGTTAAACCACCACATCACTTCGATCGCCAACCCGCCTGCCATGCGATTTTTGGCATTTCACCCCAAATGACGGCATTCATTGATGGAGGCCCTCGTTTAGTAATGAACGTTATGTGACTGGTGATGAAGATGATATAAAAAGGTACTTGCTATTACCGATGCCCTCAGAAGAATTGGACTAAGGTATACCCTGTCTGAAGTGTTCCAAGTTATCGGGGATTCATCGATACATTGTACAATATTAATTCTTCCTATTCCCGATTCTGCACAATATGAGTTTAATAGAACCGAGTTTCACCTCAGTTGTTATTTTTCACCGTACATAGTTTTTAACAATCTAGTTTCTTCCAATTAGCGATTCTGCACAAAATTAATTCGAAACAATATTTTTTTCTTGACCAACGACATTTAGTACAGTCGGTGGTTTTTGACAATATTTTTTCGTCCTATTAGTGACTATGCACGATGTTCATTCGAGACATGAGATTTTACACGCAATCTTCATTTTGTACAGTCGATGTTTTTGATAATCTTGTGTCTTCCTATCTGTTGAACAAGCACATCATATTGTGCAGAATCGCGAATAGGAAGAATTAATATTGTACAGTGTATCGATGAATCTGTTATCGTTAGGTTGTCAGAGTGGGGTTTTCGGTACCTGCCAAACGGTCCCATAAGGAGCGGTGCCGCATTGCCAGGTTGTTGCCATGAAAGAGAAGGCTATTGCCCCTCTTCTACGGCAACAACTGGATGTGTGGATGAATCACTGTCCACCCTGAAGAGGAGTCTACAGGGATTAGTCGCTCATTGTGTGGGGCCTGAAGAATGTCCCCTAGGTGCCCAGGATCCGCCTAGCACGGATACCGGAAGCGTTTGGTTGGTAAAAGTCTGACGCGTCACCATTCGCATAGCGGTACGGTCGAGTAACAAGCCCTTAGGCTTTTTACAAATGGTTGGTTAATCAAAATTTTCATTATAATCTCTCAAACTGTATGAACATATTGATAACCTGATCGAATAAAAAAAACTCGAAAGTATCACGTTCACTGTAGCACAAGACTTTCTGAATACAACCGAACAAAACCGACAATACATTCAAAACAAAATGCTAAGACAAAAAGAGAATCCATCAAAAAAGGTGCAACAAGGA
>SJJU01004008.1:0-40844 GCA_012932125.1 Conopomorpha cramerella
CTTACACAAACAACCGACAAATTAATCCCGGCCCGCTTCGCCGGCGGATCCGAACCGGGTATAAATTGCAATGGCTGATTGCTCCGGATTATTATCGCACGCTGTTTGTCGTCAATGGTAAATTTGTTGAACGAATTACAAAGCTACGATTTTTTCGTACAGTTAGTTTGAATTGGTTAATTAATGTGAGAGTTGAGTGAAGTGCAATAAGGCATTGGACTCACTGAGTCAATCATGTGTCAAAGTGCGTTAAAAGATAGTATTATAATACTATATAATACTATAGTGCGACAAAAGATAGTATTATAATATGCCAGGATACGTATACTTAACATCTCGATATGGTGTCTCGAATTCTTATATAACAAAACATTGTGCTCGCGTGGTACTTAAGAACCTACGGATTATTTTTACAGAACACTGGCCTAAAACTCCCACACACAATTGTCCGCGGCTTTGCACGCATAATAAATTTTCATATAAATATCTAGCATTTTAAGATTTTTTTGTCGCCTGTATCCATTACAGATTCTAATAAGAAGAAAAAAACGAATCGTATTTACTTTCCGATCATACTTAAGGAAAAGAGACAATCAAATTTATCCTCTTCATAATTTTGGCATAGACAACACTTATATCATTTTCCAATTAAGTATGAAACTGTAGTTTATTATTGGATTGCGTAAGCAGCCAACAGCAGTTTGGCGCAAAAACAGTAATATAATTATGTTGTTAAAGTATTATAAATGCGTTGAATTTGTATCGTATGTTGCAGTGCGAAAATTAAATTAATAACTGCAGTTTAACATGTTATCAAATCACTTTGATGAAATTCGGGCGGATGCATTAAAACAATTTCAAGCGCTAGTGTGAGTTTTCAACGATTTATTTTTCATGTTTATTATTGTTTTATTTCCAGCCAGTGGTGTATCGAAAATATTTGTTTCAACGCTTTACTTTAGAACAAATTGTCGTGAGGGTTCTATCGTTCGTATCAAACTTTTTTTCACTGTCATTCCCAAATCTTTCACTGTTTTAGAAAAAAAAAATAGTGTCTAGATTGTTTTATTTCAAAGGACATTAATTTATTTTTCAAACCGTAGCACATGTGAACTACGTGCGTAGTTAAAAAAAACCGCAGCGTAGCAGCTACGCGGCCGCGTAGCATTTCCACACATTTGCATTTATATGACCGCATATTAAACAGTCGCCTCTGCCAACTCCGATAAGGGTTAGGACATGTTTATTTCGAAATTTATTCGGTTAGACGTTTGGGGATGCGGCCTCTAGGTACCTATATATAGATTTATTAATATTTTCATGAATTATTATATTGAATCTTACACAGTAATTGGAACAATACATAGTGTCACAACAATGTCGCCATCATTCTATCTATCCATATGTATGCTTAGATCGTTTTTTTTAACCGACTTCAAAAAAGAGTTTTACTCCATTCGGCCGTATAGGTATATGTTTTAATGCTTATGTTTGTTTGCCGATATCGACGACGTTTATGAACCGATTTTCATTTTTTCATTTTTTTGATAAGGAATACGAGGGTTGGTGATGGCAAACCCGATAAATGAAAACGGAACATTAAAAATTGTATTGGCAGGCTATAACTGGTTGAATTAAACTAGTGGACGCCCCGCGATTGCATTCGCTTAGTTTAGTAGTACCTGCATACCAAATTTGAAGCGTCTAAGTTGAGTCGTTTAGATTTTACATACAAAATAATTTTATTTTTCCGTTTATTCCCTTTCCCGTGGGAATTTCAGGAATTCATTTCTTAGTGCACTCCTATGGTACCTACCTAAGCTACGTCCGTACCAAATTTCAAGTGTCTACGTTTCGCCGTTTGGGCTGTGCGTTGATATGTCAGTCAGTCAGCTTTTTCTTTTATATATTTAGATAGATAGATTGATGCTATACAAAGGTAAAGCAATAATCGCAGAGAAAAACTCTTAATAATATATTGGCCAAAACAACGTTTGCCAAGTCAGCTAGTATTATAAATATCGTTCAGAGGATTTCTGCCGATATTTTAGCATCTAGGTTGATGGTAACTATGAAGTATTCCTCGCGTACTTTTATTTGTGTGTAACGATGATGTGTAAACGTAAAAATACTATGCATTGTTACACGGCGCTGATGCAATTATCACACATTCGACCCCATTATTACATGCTATAATCACCTTTTGGCCACAGTTCATCAGCTTGTCAGCACGTTTATTTTTATGCCTCGTATTTTTTATACTCTACTAACTGATCCGGACATTATTGTTTTGCCAATATACATTATCAATAGTATTTCCTTGCTTTTATATGCATGTATTATAGATATATACTTTTTCCAAGAATCACTTTATCTATTAAAGAAAACTGCAATAAAATCCACGTAGTTTTAAGATCTAAGAATAAGGGACGGACTGCGGGTTTTTTAAGGATAACCATACAAACCATATAAAAAAACAGGTACGTCCAGCCTTAATAATAGGCTACAATATATTGACCATAATTATCTATTGATGACAAATACATTTAATTGAATCTGGAAACAATTTTAAGTAAAATAATTCCCATCCTCCGTTGATATGATGTTATTTATATTTCACTTACTTCTAAAACAGCATGCCATTACCACTCAACTGCCTAAGACAGCATACGATATTATGAACTAAGTTATTACCGAATTAATATTAACGTAGGACGAGAATTGCCTGCAAGCTTCGTAGTTGCTAATTACATGTCATGATGATCCCTCCATGTTGTGTCATGTCGCAATATGTCCATCGTTGGCACTGACGTATCAATAATTGTCACATTCTAACCACAAACAGCAATAAACAATAATCGTGTTAATCATTTAAGGTGTAACAATTGAATGGGGAATTTGACGTTTTTCTGATAGATCACTGTCATTGCTGTCAAATTTTGTTTAGAAAGTATGACAGTAATGACAGTTTTCCGCCCGAAAATCTGTCAGAAAAAAAGTAAAAGAAAATTCCCCTATGAGAAGACTAAAACACACTATAATTCAATATTTTTACCGGGTATATCGGCGCGGACGTAAACAAAAGACAATATATTGAGGGTAGTTGGGGAATCAGCCGTGTGGTGAAGGCGAATAGAATACATGTGTCACCACACCAGCTCATCTTTTCCCGACATGGGGGTCGTAAGAGGCGACCGAGGGAGCTCTCCAGAGAACGGGCAGCAGCGCTCTCTGTGAGTTAAACCACAACACCACTGCGATCGCCAACCCGCTGCCAAGCGTGGCGATTACTGGCATTTCACCCCAAATGACGGATCTCATTGGGGGAGGCCCTCATCCAGCAGTGGACGTTATGTGGCTGATGATGATGATTGGGAATCATATCAAAGCAGTGAACGTCGCAGCCACCGCACTCCAGTCCATTCGTGCATGCAACTGTGTCGAAAAATTTTTCATGTCGAGACATTTTGAATGCTTTGAAGTCTACTGTTGCAATAACAGCTGTTCATTGTAATGGTATACTAAGGTGGCAGTGAATTTAAAATCAGTGTATAGCTATTGTAATCCACAATCAAGTGAACTTTCCCCTTTCACTATTTCACATCGTTCAATAATGTTTACTTTTGTTTTAAATAAAACACAATGGTCAGCATTATTGTGGCTGTTGCAAACAAGAGTGCTCGCTTAACAAGCATGTTTCATGAAGCTAAATAAATTGAAGTCAGTAAATAAAGTGGTGCTCTGCAAAGTAAAATAAAAACAACTGTATAATAACTACACTTGCGAGCAGTGAAACGTAACCAGTTTTATGTTTGTAGCAATAGTTAACTGATCCTGTTTCATTGATCTTTAGTACAGTAATAATAATATCCCGGAGCATAGCAAACACAAAGTCACCTGACGGGTCACGTCTGATGTACTCTCGTAGTTGCATCGTTCTGACATCGTAGCGGTAAACGTTGTGCATCGTAGTTTTACTACGGACGACAGTGAAATGAAAGTAACGAAATCAGCAATGTACATCGTTTGACGATACAATGCGAGAGTGATAACAACTATCAGGGTCTTACTAATAATGGCGGAATTGCTATTTCGAAGATACACAAAGCTCAACTTAACTTGTCAGTTGTATGTCAAATACGGAATAACCAGTTCATGTAGACCTGTAATAACCGTTGTATAAGTGACAAATCGTTTATCGGTAAGGGGGTCAGAGTGTAGCAGACCTAGGCACCTGATGACATGACTAGGACATAAAACTATAATACTTATACAGATAGTTTAAATATATATATACGTATACAGTAGTTTAGACGTTTAGATACGATGGTACTGATTTTCTTACAACCTTGTGGTATGGATGCCATTGAATTAAATAATAAGTAACTTCTTAAAAGGTCTTAAATACATACAATAATAGCCAGTCGCACACAACAAATACTTATTAAACCACTGTGTCGGCAACCAGGAATCTAACCTACACTCTATTGAACCTTTCTTCCAGTACACGGCGTGAAAAGCGGCCTTGAGATATTCGGAACACGAATTGTGTGATAAGCAGTAAACTTATGATTTCCTCCTTACTAGATAGGTTTTACCCACTGTGAGCTCCAACTATTAGTGTTATAATGTGGATAAATAAATAAAATTAAAAATAAAAACTGTCAGGCTAGTAATTACCCAGGAGCCTATTTACCCCATTAGTGATTGTGAAAGTAAGTTTATGTAGCAGAGTGGACGTAAATAATATATCGAAATTAGCACACGGGCACGAATGTTGTGTGAGCCTTCTGAAACGAACTTAACGTACATAGTAATTACGTGGGTAATTAATGAAAGGGAACGATACGGGTTTGCGTGCAAAATTGTGTAAAAAAATGTAGAGAGTATTGGGGTCACGACGTTACTACATACTAGATATTTAATGATTACTCCCTTTCTCTAGTTCGCAAGCAATAACAAGTATTGTACGAGACTTAGACGTAAAAAGAATTATAGATCACCTAGCTATGCCCCGCGGAGCTACTTGCAGTTTGTCAATGTTATTCTTTACTTGTGGAAATTTCTTTTTGGAGTTATTGTTGTAAACCTGTCCTCAATGTTCCGCCGAAATCTGTTCTGTTCATTTACTTCGTGAAAAAGTAACGAATCGGGGTTCTGTGTCACAGATTTTGATTTACTATTCTATTTACCGGGAATCGGTGAATCATTAGCAATCAATGAAATTAGGAAAAAAATATTAAGATTATCCTTTACTGTGTATTTCAATAAGAAAGGGCAGAAGTAAACAGATGGACTCGCTTTCTAGCATTCTATTTTTCAAGTAAATTCTAAAGTAAAACCAGGCAAACGGCAATTTTCCAATAAACATTATTAACAGTGTTTCTCGGCTTGTATGCACATATAAACCTTCCTAAAAAATCAACTTATCTATTAAAGAAAACCGCATCAAAATCCGTTCCGTACTTTTAGATCTAAGCGTACCTACAGAAAAAGATAGCGGGAAGCGACTACGTTTTATATTCAATGTGATTGAGAGAATTAATTGTACTACAGTACAGCTAACTAAACAGTGACATAGTACATTCGTAGTTTTTTTCACCGCCCTCGAGTGACGTACTAATTAGTAAACGTGTGCAAACCCCTTCAATGTCCATTCCCTCATTAAAACAGAACACGAATCTTTACGACCGACCGCCCTCCGAAAAAAAAACAAGCAACGTGTGGCTTATATAGGTTAACCCAGCGGTAATATGAAAAAAAGCAGTAGAGCCAACTTCTCACTTTTAAAGAGAAATGAAATTTATGTTGACTACCCTCGCGATTTTGTTGACGTAGTTTCAGTTATTGTTACAAACTCAAATAGCTATATTTATAAGTACTATTATATACATACAGATATACGGCAGCACAAATCTTGATAAAACCCATGCATGGTTTGAAAAACAAAAGTAAACGTCGCCGATTCGAATTAATTTCTTTTACTGGACAGGAGAACCGAAAATATTCAAAAGTTTATTTTTGTGCGAAATCATACTTCGTCTGTATTATTTCTATTCTATTAAAGTATCTAATGTCAAATTTCAATCAAGTGTTAAGCCGAAAAGCTTTAGGTGAAGCGATGATATTAAATTCAATAATGTTTATATATACTTATTCCATTTATGCTGATGTTACTTAGACGTACAATCCATTCAAAATTTCCTCTAAATTTTAAGCACCTTCATTCACCCAGCCATAAACGTTTAGTAGCTTTAATATGACAATGAATTTGCTTAGAATACATACATATTTCCTAACAGCATAAGTACGCAAATTGAACTGAAACATCAACTCGAATACGTTCTAAATGAAAATTTGCATTTATCGTTGTAGGTACGAGTTTCATTCCACTACTGTTTTGTTTTATACTTTTGCGTCTACTCGTGCCGGACAAGCTATTGTTTATAAAATTTACTCTAGATTGAGCTTGAGTTTCATGTATTCTTTATTATAATAAGGGTCAGTTTGCAATGGAAGTGATGTTGTCAACTAAAGTTGTGTTACTACGAGACGTCGCCCAGTTTGTCCTTCAGCCGTCGTCGCGTCACGCAATTGAATGCGTGAGTCGCGGTTGAAGTACGCCAAGACCATTTCATAGAAATGCTTTGATTATTTTCAATGAAATGTCATAATGATTTTTTCTTTGCCCAAAATAAATGTTATGCTAGGCGCAAAGGTTTAATCGGTTTGGATTTTGTTTGTTTGAGTAATTATTTGTGCATGTACATTATTCACATCCATTATTCATATTAGGTATACGTCTTCTTTGTTACGACAGTTGTGAACGCTATAATTTTATAAATATTTCACAGTTTTATTAAAATGCAGTTGATGTCATTATCAGTCTGTATTCGTCCGCTATTGGACTCTAATGTAACTATCGCACTGGAATGCGATATAAAGGTGCAGTTATATTATTATAAACAATTAATCAATTATGAAGACTAACTATTACATAGTTAGAGCAATTATAATATACAAAGCCGGTAACTAATATTCATCAGGAAATATGAACTTATTACTAATTAGGTACTTGAATTATAAGATAAGTTAATTTTCCGTAGGTACCTAATTAAGTTTTGTAAAAAAAAACAAACAAAAAATTATACATTGCTTTTATTTAGTAAACATATGAATACTACCGCTATTTCATTTTTGCCGTTAATATCGCTCAGTTAATCCATAAAAGGGTTCCTATTTAGTTTCGTTAATAAAAGCCTCCGAAGGGCAAATGGTCGTATGAAAAGGGCTCTATTTGACGCACAGCTTCGTCCGACGGCGGACGGACGATCCATCTTCGCTGCTAATTGTACGCCATTCAAAATTATTAACTATTTGCTTAAATTAACACAATTAATGTTCACATCCATGACAAGGATTAATGTATATCACTGCAATATTCTAGGCTCACCCTCTAGCATGTTGGGTCTAACACACTTGGTGAACCGTGGACATTTGCTTATCAAATTAATTAATTTAAAAATTATAATTAAACCTACCCCGCTTTGAAAATAATATGCGAATATTTTATTTAACATTTTAAAGTAAAGAAGCACTAGACCTCAGAGTTTTTAAGAACCATTTTTATGTAGTTTACTAAGTTTTTGGAAGGAATGGAATGGCCAGTAGAACATTGTTTAAGGTTCTCCTAGGAAATAAAATTTTGAAGAGATTTGTTTTTAAAATTCGTGACTTATTAAAGTATAATGTTATCCTTTTTCTTACTATGACAGTATTATTGTAGATGTCAACGTTCATAATACTGTGCAAAAACCCAAACACAAAACAACGTTTCACCCTTCACTAAACGCATTCAAAATATTGTGTCAAACGCAATTAGATGACTCAGCATCTTTCCAAATGGACAGACACTGACACCATAATACATCATTTCATTGAACCAATATTTCTTGAGCTATTATCAACAGTCAATTGCATAGTAAAAAGTCCTTTAACATGTGACAGTTTGTAGTATAAAGCTGCTTATGTCTGTCACACGACGGCCTACTTTAGCGTGCTATTTACAGAAAATAAATGACTCTATTTATAGAATGTAGGTAGTGGTCGCGACGTAAGGCGTTTCTATTTGCATTCTATTAAAACTGGAGTGCATAGTAAATAGATTACTGAGTAGACTGCAGGTACCTTAATTTACGAAGTGCCTTGTTAAGGGCTGGGGCATACTTTGTGACGTATGATGACTTGAAGTCGTGCACCGTCTCTTTATTGTATGAGAATGCATTTCAGTATGTATTTACAGAATAAGTATAAGATTCTGCTGACGGAAAACGTCATTGTTGTCTTATACAGGTAAACTAAGTTGGTAGGTGGTTCACCCTTGTCATTGCCGATTCTTAGACCTAACCGAAATGCACACAAAATTTCAGATTAATCGGTCCAGCCATTTTCAGAAACCCATATTTATTAGCTTAAAACAACGCCTCTTCCTAACCCGCAATGGGATTAGTATGCGTGAAGTAAGATTAGCAAAAACAAAGTAGATTTTCCCTCGGATAAATGAAATGGAAATACATAAGTAGATACTGTAAAGTCTGAGTTTGAGACTAGATGTGGTGTGGACTCCCAAATCAATTTACTATGATAGAATTCTTAGAGACACTTTGAAACAAAGGTCATGAAAAGGCTGTGGCACACCTGCGCCGTGTGCTGGACATATACATTGTGACATTTTTTTGTGATTCAGTGTATACTAATGGAGCACTCACGCGTGCAATGTGCACAGCTGAAACGCGTGTCGGGGCCTTAAATAAAAAATATGACGTCACATGATGGTAGCATATATTCATAATGGATAAACTCACGTTCACAATCCCTAAAGGGGTGACAGAACCTTTGGGTTAATGCGAATAGTAAGATACATGTACGTATTGAATATATGTCTTGTCATTTCTTTCTTGGACCATCTCTAAATGGTCCAAGGTTTTTACGTCACAGAGCATTTAACAATATTTTTTCAAATAACGGGTTAGCTATAGTGGCACTGGGTTGTATATGTAGCCCGTCTGAGGTAGGTAGGTAGACCGAGAAAAACTTTGACACTTGCAGTAAAAAAAAGGAAAAGACCTTTGCCCAGCATTGGGCCATCCATCTCTAGCTGAAAATAAAAAACATCCTAACAATACTTTTTTTCTTCATCGCCAGATTACGTAATGACGACTCCAGTGCAGCAGCGGCCCACCACCACGGGCTGATCTCGCTCTACACATGTCGACAACATCCTGCGGACTGCAGAAAGGTAAACATAATGCGCATATCCACGCGTCACTTTCAATTAACACTTCCAACTCGGTGGGCCCTTCGTTACTGCGAAGTAAACAGGATAAACAGCCTTCGTGAAACGGGGAGACAGGCCTCTCCTGATATTTTGGAATATTCGATTTTGTCAAAAGTTTACACTGGGTATTACGACGCAAAATTAATCAAACATTAGATTTTGCTTACTTGCGTTGTTTGCTTGACGATACCACACAGTTACATGTCCCGTGGTCACGAGCTGAAAGCTGGTATAAACGTTTCGTATAATGTCAGTGCGCTTTCTTTAAAAATATTAGATAGCGTCTGTGGTCCAGTTGGTCGGATACTTGACTTGTAACCGGGAGGTCGCGGGTCCGGCTACTGGACGTGTACCAATGGGACTCTTTTTCAGGGCCTATGTACGCAACGCAACGCTCATACGGTGAAGGACAACATTGTGATGAAACCCGCACACCACAAGGTGTGTGATCCCTATAATTACGGCGATGGGCTCACCCCCTGTCACGTTGGGTTAAATACGCTTGGTAAATCGTGGGAACTTGTTTTAGCAAGTGCCTCTGCCTACCCCGCTTTGGGATTAAAAGGCGTGAAGTGTATTATTATTATTTGTTTATATTATATTTGTGTCACTCTCCTGTATGTATAATAATTTAAAGTTATAATTACTGGAAAACTTTTATCTGAAAGGCGTTCGTAGTTTAAATCGTTTTATGTTAAGTCGTGAAACTCTCTTGTATTGGTCGTTAAATACACAAAGACGTCCTGCATCTCAATCTTACACTTGGAAACCCGTGTGTTAGACAGAGACGGGTAACGATCTTTAATAATAGGTACCTAACTTTGTTGGTAGCATAAAAGGTTAAGAATACTAAGTGCTATACCGCCATTAAGGTTTCTAAGAACGATTTCTGCTACCTACTTAACGTAAAAAAGTATCCCTTACCCTGATACATTATATAAAATTTAATCTGAATTGCATATAAAACATAAACCTTTACTATAAAGGAAAACGTAATGAAGAAATTCGAATACCAAAAGTCGTGACTATAAAATACAGTGTTTAGGCTGTAAAATCTCTGAACGTTCGACGTTTCGGAGCATTCTTTTTTTTTGGCAATTCCCGAAAATCCTTGGCCGATTTCATTAAAAATCTTGTAAATAATTCAAATTTCGTTTTCAAGAACTATAGGTAAAGAATTATTTTGTTAGTACATACAAATTACTAGCTTACCCGGTAAACATTGTTTTGTCCATGCAGAATATCAATCCTGTTCCCGTGGGAATTTCGGGAATTCCTTTCTTACCTAAGCTAAGCCCATGTCAAATATCAAGCACCTATTAACAAATCTCAAATCCAGCCGTTTGGGCTCTGGGTTGATTGTCAATCAGACAGCTTCTCCTATTATATGTATATTTAGATAACTAGTAACCCTTACCAGTTAAACGTCACAATTCAATATCCTCAAAATATCAAAGAAAACAGGGAACTTTGTATTGTAATACAATTCAGTCGGTCCTATTAATAAAGCTTGTTAAAAGTACTTCGGCCATTCCCCGTGGAATCTAAACCAGCAAGCGTGTTGGAACTAACCAGCTTCATACAAAATTAACTTTATAATCAACAACAATTAAAACTTGCACTATAAATGCCGAACGGTACAAGTTATTAATTTTAAAACTCAATTTACTAGACCATGATAGCTTATTGACGTCAGAACTGCATAAGTAGGTCATATTATATGTTTTTTTTTCAAGCAAAGGAAATCCTTGAGGCACGCTACACAACAAAATGGCTGACGCGAAAAAAGTGCAATTATATATGTAAATCACGATATTACTTACTTGAGGTTTTTATTTCATTGGTCATGTATTGTTATAATAGTGCTCTTAAGTGGCGTTATATTGAATTATAATGGTTATATATTATGCTTTTATGGCTGACATTTGGCGCATTAATTATTGAAAAATATATTTATGCACTGCAGCATTTTTTTTAATGAATATATAGTTTTTAGGGCAACGAAACGGTTTGCGTCTACTTTCGTAGTGCGATATGGAATGACTTGCCGGAGTCTGTGTTTCCTGAAGGTCTTCAAGTCGTGGGAGAATAGGTACCTAAAGAACAAGTGTGTTCCATCGTAGACCACATCGCTGCTTAACATCAGGCAGGGTAGTGGTCAAACGCTTGTTCACTGTGATTAAAAATAAACTAATTTACTTGTTTTTGACAATACTCATAAATTAGGTCTCAGGGACTTACGTCCGAATTGGATAATTATTATGTGTTTTTTTATTTGCAGTGTGTTAAATGTCAGTTACCTGTGGACAACATTTATATTGATTTTTCTTGACGCAAAGAAACTGTTCTATCAATAATTAATGCACTTTGTCAATTAAAGCATGGGCGAGTAATGGACTCGACTGATTTTTTGTTATTGAGCGGTACTCGGATGGACACATTTAACGTAAATGGTAGATACCGTGCCTAAATCTGTCGAAGCCTGGAAATTAGGCACAAATACTTTTTAAAAATATTGTTTGTTGCGATTGGATTTTGACAATTTAATTCTTATATTCGAACGAATGTAACTCAGATGCGCAACGTTCGAGAAACTGCATAACATCTTCTCATTCGAAATACGGCAGTGCCTGGACACGAAAATGTTAAATCTGTATGTGTTGCCAGTGATGACCATCAGAAGCTCAAGGGCACCCAGCGGGCAATGGAAAGGAAATATTTCTGCGCGATTTAATCAGGAATGAGGAAATCCGCAGAAGAACTGAATCGTGTGTGAATCATATTCACGGTGATTGACTTACCCCCTGTCACATAGGATTAACCGAGGGAATTTGCTTAGTAAGTGCCTCTGCATACCCCACCTTGGGATTAATATCCATGAAGTATTATTTTATAAATACTGTCATAGACTTTGACAGTTAATTGAAGAAACCGCTAGAGTGACGCTATGGTCCTTTACTGTAGAAATGTTTGTTTGTTTAATACTCCATTGAAACACGGTACAATAGGCGGACTTAATATTGTAGTATTATCTACCAGTCAACCCCAAAACATGGGAGAGAAAATAAAGTTGCGGTTCTTATTACAATAACAATAGTGAGGAAAAAGTTTCAACTTAGTATATGTATATTATATATATTTAAATAGATATCAATAGATACATATAAACACTACTATAATACACATATATAAGCAGATTTAAATAAATTTAAGTACATAAATAGGAATTAATATTACTTAGTACATACATTATACACACCCAATACATACATATATGTGGCTCCTGAATGAGATGAATTAAATTATTAACCTGGTGTATTATTTTACACATTTCAGATGTCCTAATATGGGTTGGTCATGCGTGGTGGCACGCGTGTTGGCCTTTTCCCTCATGCTCGGCACTGTCTCAGCACTCACGTCCGATATGTAAGTACTTGGTTGCATTTTCTCCGAATCTAGGGTTCATGTTCTGAAAGAAAAATCAATATTTTGTGTAATGCTTTGAGGATCATCTGTCTCTTTTTATAACTTCACATTAGAGTTAGACAACAAATGACAAATTTACTGTGTGCTGTTGGTTAACGTTTAATAATACGGGCCTTATTTGCTCCATAGCGATTAAGATCCTTCAAAACGGTCTATTTTTTTGTGAATTCCACGTTTGTTAAACTTTTCGTTTATTTACAGCTTTGTTCTATGTGTTTGTAAAATAGGACAAAGCCTCAACGTTTGTGAAATGTACATATTTCAAATTGTAAGTGAACATTTAACAAAAAGATGAAGCCGCCGATAAAATTTATAAGCAAAAATATGTATTTTACAAATTAATACTAGGTATTATTCGATCATCTTTGATGTGTTTTCTGCCAACCTTTCCAATAAAAAAATGTTTTTTAAAATTATCAAAACAGGACTCTGTGAAAAGTTATGCTTGTCATACATGAAAAGAAAAACAAAAAAATAACGCGTCGACTGGATCCATCTCCTTTTTTCATCGGTAAAAAACAAAGTCCATAAATGGTATGTATACACACTGGCAGGAAAGAAAGTTACGTAAAAAGTTCGAGCCCCAAAATAAAACTTTATCGTAACATGGGGTATGTATATTCCGGAACAAATTCCTAAATACAGTCTGAAATAGAAATAAAATAAAAATACAAACCGTTAAATTAATAGCGAATACAAAGTGACCGTTCGTGGAAAAATGTTTTTTTATAAATCGATGGTAACTAACTTCGGGGCACAGTAATTATTCGTTCGCCGAAATAAATGTTACTTTAAAAAAATACTACGTGAATTTTTGTTGGCAAGCGCTTTGTTTTATATTTCCAGCCTTTTTTAGAGATTCATAGGAATGAACTAGGTATTTGACAAGTCGATTTTTTTATTTGTTTTTGGTATAAAATCAGCTACTGTATAGTGTAAAAACGGAGTGCATTAGTGATTTCAATGTTGTCCTTAGTAAAATTTGAAAGAAAAAAGTACCGATTTTAACTAGTACTAGTTATCTGCCCCTAAGATATTTAATACATGCAAACACTCTTCACGCCTCGTTTTATCGGGTCTACCATCATCAAACTTGACTATCTTATCATGGGACCTTTGAATTCTCTTCTTTCAAACAAAAAAAAAAAGGATCATCCAAATCGGTTCATAAACGACGAAGTTATACGCGAATAAGCATAAAAAATACGCGAATAAGCATATATAGAGTCGAATTGAGAAAGACTCCTTTTTGAAGTTGCTTAAAAATATTCTTGACTCATGTTCCCGATGGACAGCTTCCGCCCACTTTTTTTCTCTACTCAGTGCTTTCGCATGCAAAGTACCTACCTACTCGTTGTGTTTAATCATAATAAATGTAAAATCTGTGAAAAATATTATGTATAAATTATTCAATATAGAGTCTGTTTATTAATACCTTGTTCATTCAGGCTCATTTATTTATAAACCACTCAATTTACCACAAATGTTTAATTAAATAATCACTGGCAAATTACTTTTATTGGCTTTAACCTGACTTTTTAACCTTTTCCAGTAAAATTCCATTAAATTAAAATTTTACATTTCCAAGTGCAATCTTTTTCCAGGTATACCCACCCATTTTACCGTACCTATCTATACTAATATTATAAAGCTGAAGAGTTTGTTTGTTTGAACGCGCTAGTCTCAGGAACTACTGGTTCAAATTGAAAAGTTATTTTCGTGTTGAATAGACCATTTACCGAGGAAGGCTTTAGGCTATATAACATAATACTGCAACTATTAGGAGCGAAAAAATAATGGAAAATGTGAAGAACACGGGGGAAATTATTCATCCTTGTGCGCTGCGAAGATAATATATAATGGCGAAACAATGTTTGTTGGAGCAGCTAGTGTATAATATCATTAGATGTCATGTCTAGTACAAAACAGCGATACATGTAGTGCCTAGACATATTCACAGGTTAGTAGAAAATCAAAAAGTATATTCTGATAATAACTCGGTGTCACCGGCGGTTTCTCACGTTTAAGGAATAAATAATTACCGTGGGAATTACGGGATAAATACAGCCTATGCCACTGGCAAATTAATATAGGCTTCGTGTTGGTAAAATAATTTTCAAAATTAGTTTAGTACATTCAGAGCCTTCAACCTTACTTTACCTATCAATACATAGTATAAAACAAAGTCGTCGCCCGCTGTCTGTCCCTACGTATGCTTAAATCTTTCAAAATACGCAACGGATTTTGATGCGGGTTTCTTTGTAGCTAGAGTGATCGTTCTTTTATTTTATAATATTATTACTAGCTGACCCGGCACTCATTGTTCTGCCAACTATAATTATTATTGCTTATATCATACATACAAACCATTACTTTTTTTAAACACAATGAACAAGCGTTTGACTACAATCCTATCTGTTGTTAATCAGCAATGTGGTCTATGATGGAACACACGTGTTAATTGTTCACCTTCCTCAAGAATCACGCTATATATTAAAAATAAACCTTAATTTCATTGAAATCCGTTGAATAGTTTTAAAGATCTAAGCATACATAGGGGCGGACAGCGGGAGAGACTGTTTTACACCATACATTGAAGTAAATAGTATCTAGCTAGCTAGCTTTGTGCTAATCTTGAGGTCACTGACGTACCTCAAACATACCTATGTAATACACATATAGATAAGAACGTGCTGTACTCGCATGTCTATTCCTACAAAAATAACCACCTAATGCAATACTAACAGTTGCATGTAGATGTGAGAACATAAAGCTAGCATTAGCACATATTTGTATGAAAGACAGAACAATATCACTAGACATGAATTCTGATCAAAATAACTTTACTTCATCGTCATAACGACATTGAACTGGAAAAAGGTCCTATCTGATTTTAAAAGTTCATGCAATTTTAAAACAAAAATTACTATCTGACATAATCATAGTAATCAAACTCGTATGAAACTAACGGTTCAGATGGGATGTATTGTCAGTTCATAGTCGATAAGTAATATTACATAGCCCCCCCTAGCACAGCGCTCCAAGATGTCACTTCTACAAGACATATAACGCTCTGCGATTTGTTGAAACTGAGTCGCACGAATCGCGACATAGCAGCCAATCAGAGTGGGTATTTGTTATATGTCGTGTCTTTATAGCGCGCTAGGGCTGCTAATACGCAGTAGCATAACACAAATCTTGATGAAAGTCATCTATGATTTTGGTCGTTCAAAGTAATTTAAATTTTAACTTTTAATAATAACTTTTAATAATAACTTTTAATAATAACTTTTAATAATAACTTTAATAATAACTTTTAATAATTTTAACTTTTCAAATTGTCAAGGCTTACATCTAAGTACTTAATATTAAGATTATTTATATATACGGTATATATATATCCATAAATCAATATTTTACAACAACACACACTTTGCCTTCATCTTATATTAAGTACCTAAAGCACTTGTGTTATGGTATTCATGAAACAAAATACATGTACTTGCTTAAATATTTTTTTTAAATTACTACCTATATAAATAAAACAACGAGACACATAGACAAGCACATCACCGAAGTACCTGTCGGCGGAGTGAATCGAACCCACGACCCCACGGAATAGAGGCAGACATGCTGACCACTACACCAACGAGCCCGTCATAACGCAAAACAGGAATAGCTGGAAAAAGAGTGGCACTTGAAATATGACATTTTAATTCAATATAAATAAGTTTATCTGTCAAAAGTATTTTACGATTGTTCCATTGAAACATCCAAGATTTAACTCAAAATTTGTCCTCCTCAAACTCCTGGTTTTTCAAATAGCCCTACTGTACCGTACGTCTTATTATGACAACTTATTACAATGTTGACTGTACCCGACCTCAACCACTTCCGTCACACGCTCGTTACGAACCCGTGACCCACATACGACGAAGTTGGAACGTTGTTATTCACTAAGCACCTACGAAAATAATGTACCTACTTAAATTTGAGCCGTTGTTGATACTCCTTCTAGTATATCATCATCATTACAGAGTATAAAACAAAGTCGCCTCCCGCTGTCTGTTCCGATGTATGCTTAGATCTCTAAAACTGTGCAACGGATTTTGATGCGGTTTTCTTTAGTAGATACAAAGATTCTTGACAAAAGTTTAAATGCATAATACATGCATATAACAGTAGAAAAGCGTAGAAAAGCACTGTTAAATATTAATGAAAACCGCATCAATATCTTTTGCGTAGTTTTAAGGATCTAAGCATGCATAGGGACAGACAGCAGATGGCGACTTACTTAATACTATTATATTGATGATAAGCAATCGATGTGTTTTGTATAATTCAGATTCCTTAAATAGATAAACAAATTCATTTATTTATTCGCTCCACATAGCCTCCATTTCGACAATTTCAATTTACTCCTGTAAATTGCGGCCAAGTTTTAGTTTACTCCACAATTGTTTATTTATCAAACACAAACCGATATACACTGGAATATCGCCCTAATTCCGTACGCATTAATCACCATAACCCCACTTTGAATAAAACTAAGGTTTGTTTAAGCCGCTATTATAGGTCTTCGTAACTAGTCATTAGTGCGCTAAATAACGGTGACATGTAGCATACACTTACATTGAAACATATTAAATAGTTGTTAAACGTCGAATGGTCTTATAAGGATGACGATATATTGAAAAGTTTTTAACTAGTTATGAAAGGGTCGGTGGTTCAATCCCAGTACTTCAACGGAAACTTAAACATCGCTACTACGGTCAAAGACAACATTGTGAAAGGAAACTGTATTCCAAAAGATAGGTCCCTAGAGCCCCTTTTAAAGAGGTAAATGTGTAGTAGAAGGTACTAATTGTATGAAAAAAAATCCAATGATTTCTTCTATCAGTTTGGAACGTATAAATTATAAAACCAAAAGTATATTGTTGGGCGAAATTGATTGAATGAAAAATTTTGATATTATTGGACGACTAGAGTCCGCAAACATTAGTTTTTCCATAGGAAATCGCCTTTGAACCTCTTGTATTGCTAGAAATTTTAAGTTTAAACATTCTCTGGGCTTCCACAAATAATTTAAGACCAAAATCAGCCAAATCTGTCTAAGCTGTTCTCGAGTTTTAGCTAGATTTTACGAACTTGTACCATAGGAAGTCGTAGTAGTTATAGCAGTAGCGAGTTTGTACCCGGTGTATTTGAAGAAATACACCTTTTAAACCTTCCCTGAAACGTGTAATTCAAGACCAAAATTAGCCAAATCGGTCCAGCCGTTTTCGAGTTTTAGCGAGACTAACGAACATCAATTAATTTTTATATAATAAGATTATAGATAATGATCAATAATCTTGTTCTTAGGGACTATCCCGGTTGCACAAGCCGCTTGCACGGACAGACCTAGGAATATATGCCTGCATATATTTCATATGGCTTGGCTCACCCGTCTCCCTAACCTCTACGGCAGAAATCCGTAGCTGAAAAGGGCGAGTTGCAGTTGCAAGTGATAGTTGATCAACTGTATCTATATATTTAAAATAAAGTCGTGTTAGTTACTTCATTTATAACTCAAGAACGGCTGAACCGATTTGGTTGAAAATTGGTGGGGAGGTAGCTTAGAACCGGGAGACGGACATAGGATACTTTTTACCCCGATCCTGTTGGTCGCGTCGCTAAATAGAGGGCGTCATGGTCTGTATGAAGAACTGAAATTACGCCTGTAAGTACCTGTGAAAAATATCCTGACTGTAAAACCTTTAACTTAACTTTTCAACCCAGTTGTCAGATCAGAATCTACACAGTAATAATACCTACATAGTAGGTATACTCACATTCATTAGACAGGTATCTGTAGGTACACTTCTTAAAAGATTCCGTGTACGCTAAAAATATTACCAGACAATAAAATGTTGAGTATAATGCGCGAGTTTATTTTATTCACGGCTCGCATCGTGAAAGTCCATTTGATACAAAGTTTCAACAACAACGAAAAAAAAACACATCTCATTAGCATGCCAGTTCTTTGCATAAAAAAAAATCTTGACACACTATGAAGGTACTTAAACAACACAAAGTGGGTCAAGGTCGCCGTGAATACTGCACTTTGTTACTAATTTACTAAGACTTCAGTATTCATAATAGTGTGTTGCTTAGAAACGTACTTATTCTGGTTTTGGTGCTCTGTTTGGTAAGAGATAGGTCGGCGGATGAATTATTTTTTATTACTGTTTTCAAATGAAATGCAGAAGGAGAAACGTACGCTGTGATCGTAAATTTGTTAAATTAAATTTACTTATTGTGTGTGGTTGATTATCGTGAAAGGATTTTAATGAGACTTTTCAGTGTTCAACAATAATGAAAAATGTTCGGTAACATTGTATTGTTTGATTAAATTATTTATTTAATACTTTATTGCACTAAAAGTACAAAGGTTGGACTAAGTATTACCTACCAGTCAACTTCACCTACGAGTCAACCAATTATGCATTAACATATTTTTGTCCAGAATTGGACAAATTTGGGCTGATGATGACGATATTTTTTTGTAAGCTTTTATTGTCCGGTATTTACTGTTCGCCTAGTTAACGTAATATACATAATTATATCAGTTTATCCACATTTAGCGTGCATTTTCCAAGCTTTTGAGACCTTCACTAACGGTGCACTAGTCTAACTCTACAAATACAACGGTAAATATTTTTTTAAAATCAACATGCTTGAGTAGATTTGCTATCAAAGCAATTGCAGTACCTACACTGCAGTGGTTCCCTGAAATCTCACGAGCATATTCTAAGCAGAGTATAGTATATACATGGCGCGCTGGGCTGGAACTAATTTGATAACACCCTATGAACCAATGAGACGTGAAACCCTTTCTAATAATAATAATATCGTACCTACGTATTTGTAAATAGGTATATGTGCTGTAGAGCCGCCGAGACCTATTGTTTTAGGTATCTGACTAGACACTGTGGGATCTTAGGTTCGATTCTTGCATTCTTTTGGTTTTTTTTTCGATGACTAAAAGGTGAACTTGGTTGTGGCTTAGTGGGGATATAGCTCAAGGCCTGATTGCCGATGGGGTCTGAACGTCCTGAGGAAGTGGCCCCGAAACAGAAAGCGTATTTCAAGTAGGTACCTACTTCACGACTAAAGACTGTTAAGAAGGTTGCTAAAATGTTGTCGAAAAAAATACACACATCAAAAGTGTCTAGGGATCAAGTGCATTTTAGAAGATTGCAACAAGAATATATTTTACAAAAACTGAATTTATTGATATTATAAACTGAATTCATTTATTCAAAATGTGGTGATAAGTCATTGATACAGGCATGGGGAATTAGGTAGGAAACCAATCTAGAAGATTAGATTTGATTTAAATTAGTTTTTTTAGAGCTAAAAATGTTCTTGATCTCTAGACATTTTGATGTGTGCACTTCATATTCAAAAAATAATCTTCAGCGTCTTCGTTAGGCAAAAAGTGTCTCAAACCAAGAACAATGTACTACCGATTCGTAAATGTCTTTTTTTAATACTGCAATAGCAATTGAATTATTAAACCAATTTAACAGATCACACGGTTGCTCATGTTAATGGAATGAGCTTTCCGGTAGTTTCCGGCAAGATGGTCGATTCCCGATTTCCAATTTTCTGATATTGGAGATGAGATCTTGAAATAACGATAGCATACGCGAGGCGAGCGGTAGTCTGTTCCAAATGATATTTTTGTATATACATATAATGAGGTTTTAATGGACAGTAGAAGGCATGACTTGTCAGTATTTTTTTTTGCGAAATTTACACAAATTATACATGCATAGACATGACAAACTCACTTTGATACTCCAGTGAATGGTCTCGTTAATTGTCATTAAGACTTATTTTTTCCTAACTTGTTTCTTGCCTTAGATAGCAGTGGTGTGCACACAATATAGGCAAAAATACACTGCCTGCCCTTAGTATTTTGGCTACCCGACCTAATAATAGAGTTGTTGCTAGATATTTTTTTGTTGTACTCACGAAATTGTTTGAAGGCTAACAAAGGTCCTGTGTTTTGTGGGTGAGTAGATATGTAGGTACCTATATTTCGTTAAGACAAGTAACCCATACATAGGTGTCAATCCTTGGGATTACTGCCTACCTTGTCGTAAAAGCCAGTGCACGCCACTGTTAGATAGGTACTCGTAATTGGCAACGAAATCTTTAATTCCTCATTTTCTCCAACTTATCAGTTTCTTTGGTTGATTAATAAAATTGTTTTTGTATAATGTACGTTAATTTCAGTTCATCCAAACTTCAATATTTTGAGTTTGACAGTTATCTAAGTAGAAGTAACCCAAACAGTTAAAAAAGTAGTTTCTTTGTATAAAGTCTTGTTGTGTTGCACCAAAGCTTAAAAGTCAAATACGTACCTAGACAAAATGTATATTTATATGTATACCGAGGACATAATATTCAATCGACCTTCACAAATGATTAACAAATGTACTTGAATTTCAAATTAATTCAGCACAGACGAAAGTTTGACTAGAAGCGGCACAATAAACTAACTGGATTACTTAACGATGTGCCTCAGTTCGCAACTCGCTATTTGTTCTGCGCGAAATGGGAGTTCTGAAGAAAGTCGGGCAATCACTAATACAGAACTAATAATAACAAAAGCTGTCTAACAAAGCTAGTAGTAGCCCGTTCGAATGGAAGCTCGTGGAAGGTCGTCGCTGGCCTGTACCCGTACACACGTGGCGGTGCACTGTCGGTGAGCTGAGAGCGCGACTGATTAACTGGTCTGATGCCAGAACAGTCACGGAGGACTGGACGGCGTGGCGTAGGATTTAAGACAAGACATAAAAGCTTTTTCCTAACAAAAAAGGTATTTGACTTGGAAGGTTGTGGGTGGGAGAGCGGTTACGAGGGGCGTCAGCACAACTTGGCGTGATTTGTATTCATATTATTTTATTTATAAAAGCGAAAGGCAGTGCTCCCTTTATCTTTTTTTGTTGGCTGTATGTTTTTCCATTTCCCAAATTACAGAAGGCAGTTTGAAAATCCATTAGGATTATGGTATTGATATAAGAATGAACACAAAAGGATATTATAATACGCCGAAATTGAAATGTGTACGAGTACCTGCATAACATGGACTTAATACTGGTTTTCATTTTGTCTACGTATTTGAATATATTTGAATAGATATTCAAATTATATAAAAAATATGTTTATCAATAACATTTGGCAAGGTGCAGATGTAGCTCTATTGTCTCTGACCACCCTTCTCGGAGACAGGCGTGAAGCGAAAGATTTTTTTCGTATACCTACAAATGCAACCTATTATAGGTACCTTGGGGTATGACGATTGGCAAAGCCACTTATTTCCATATAAGTATATGAGTAGTGACGGTCGAAATAGACTACATCCCTCATACTATAATTAGTTCATTAGTGTCAGTCAAGTCACAGAGTAATTGAAAATCGATACCGTTGCACATGCCGTGTCTGTCCAGCTGCTGCTGATGTGTTATGATTCTAAGCAACAGTATATTATCACCGACACGGTTTTGGCTCATTAAAGTTCAATAATATGTGTACAGTCGGACAAGAATCAGTGGTCTATCAGTTTTTATGAAATTTCATGTGTCACCAAAACATCAATGTTATATTGTAACAAGTAAAAATTAAACTTGAATGTTTTCATAAAGCGTGTTGTCAGTTTTATTAAGCGACTTCAAAAGAGACTTTTTTAAAGTTGAAGTCTTTCAAAAAAGTCTATGAAAGTCTATAAATCATTTATGAACCGATTTGGATGCTTATTTTTTAGTTGTTCACATTTCAAATGTGGTCCCATAACTATTTTCATAGGAATGCTGAACTTATATGATCCCGTGGCTTACGATACATCTAAATAAAAAAACAGTACAACTCTAGGTGAACCAGGACACGATATATATACAGAATTCATGTACCTACTTAATGTTATTTCGATAAACAGCCATTTCTATAGATTCAGAGTATGCGTCCTGAGACTGCTCCAACAACTTTTAGCACTAACTAAACTAAATTATTCTTTACGAGATACTGAATATGAGATAAATGTTGTTACTGCTTGATCAAAACAGAACTGTGTGTTGAAGAAACATAACTATGACAACCTGCACTGCGGCACTAGGTTTAAAAAAAGAAGGTTGTCCAAAATTTTTTTTCACTCTTTGCGCATTGTGTGGTGATATTTTTGTCTCTGTTGAAGTATTTCATTGTTTCCGTTCCTTTACGAGACAGTGCACCTTTTTTATTTTTACTTGTGACGTAATTAGTGCAAGTAGTGCAGCTTTGAAGTAGAAGTCTGTATTTAGGGCAAATTCAAAGTGAGGAACGGTTGTTTTATTATATATAGTTTAGTATTCTTCTACCTATCGTTTACTCACAACAAGTTCCAAAAATACATATGAACCATATTTGTATTTTGTTTTGTATAAACATTCGACTGTTCGTAATAATTAAGAATTTATAATATCAAATTTTAATCAATCATTAACAATATTTTATAATTTTTACCTTGAAGATTCCCTATATTGAAATTTATATAACGTTTTGACGGGATGGCTATAATATTAAAAAAATATACAACGACCATAAGATTATGGTATTTATAATGTTATAATATTTGGTATTTATTCAGAATCTGATCAATATGTACGTTTTGAACCACCTTATTCTCATACCTTATCGTTGAAGTTATTATTTCGGTTTCCAGTTTTGCGGCGGGCAAATCGGATAAGGAGATTCTGGACAACCTCCTGAAAAATACCCGCTATGACAAAAGACTGCTTCCACCTGTAGATGGTAAGTCTCATTCCTTTGAATTGCATGCCATATGCTGCTGCTCATCATGCTTATTTATCGCAGTAGCATACGATACACTGGCTCGAGTACTGACGCTAGGTTGTATTTGCAGATCCAGATTTCTGTTGTGGCCTAAGGTCACCTAACGACTCCTTGGCTCAGAACAGGGTCGGGCTCTCCTCGCTGCGGCCTCGGTCGCACAACCGGGGTGCGTTACGTGTTTTTGAAAAGAGAACCACGCAGAACATTATTATAATTATATTGTAGTGTTTGCAAAACAAAAAACTCTTGGCACTTTTTCATTTTCTACTCCGCCAGACCTCTTCCAGATTCATTGTTTCTGTTTGTCATTGGCTTTACATGTCACTTATAATTTCTGCACTGTTTGTTGATGTTAGTTTTTCTTCTCTAGAAATGCGTATTGTAAGTGTTTTGTGTATTATCTCTTCTAAAGTCTGGTTTGCGGGGACCTCTTCTGGAGGTGACTCTGTATCACCTTCTCTTTTCACAAACATATTTTGGAGTGCAAAACATCTTTTTCTTAGTGAGGAAATCTGGTCTGCCATCTAGTATTCAATTTCTGAGTGTAATTGTAATTGTTCGTATATAATTAGCTTGTCTGTATTGCATTCTAAATCACAACGTTACATTGGCACATTTTCCTTTATGTGGTTTTCTTCCTATGTATCTTACATACCCTGTAGTACCTACACAATTACTTAAGCATCCATCACAATGCACATTTTTATCCTAAACATTAACATAACTTTATGTATCTTTTCAGGTGTTCTCACTGTTAATGTTAGTGTTCTACTTCTAAGTTTGGCGTCACCAGACGAATCAAGTCTAGTAAGTACTTTTTTGTATATTTTTTAAATATTTATTAGAAATTAAAAAAAAAACACTCGAAGTATAAAAATACACACGAAATATTTTAAATATTGTTTTAGTTACACAGAAAGCGTCATCAAAACATGTAGACCAATTCCTTTATTTGACCATATTAATAGAGGTGATTATTTATATTTGTGTTACTAGCGTTAACACAAATTTTGACCATCTACCGACAGTTGTTTTCATTATTTCCCATAACAATATTGTATACATTTGAATTTCCATTTCCAGAAATACGAGGTGGAGTTTCTACTTCAACAGCAGTGGTACGACCCTCGGCTGCGGTATTCCAACCAGTCTCATTACGACTTCCTCAACGCCATCCACCACCACGAGGACATCTGGCTCCCCGACACTTACTTCATCATGCACGGAGACTTCAAGGTCAGTATCTCCCGGAACACACATAGCAACGTTTTTATTTACAATACCTGTTTCATAACCCATTGTTTCCAACATGCCATCTAAAGGAGTATTCTCAGCATTCTTGGGTATTTATAATTTAGGTTTTTAGTCACAGCATTTTATACTTTTGTGAATACCATTTTCACTCATTTATCGATTAGACACCAATTCTCATGATATTTATTTTATCGACGTGTGCGCTTATTTTGTATTTAGGGCCAATTAGAAAAGCTTGTGACGACAGTTTTGTTTTGATGAATTAGATGTAATTGTTTGGTTATTCCAGGACCCAATAATACCGATGCATTTTGCATTGCGTATTTATCGCAACGGCACCATCAACTACTTGATGCGGAGGCATCTAATATTATCGTGTCAGGGGAGGCTCAACATCTTCCCATTTGACGACCCATTGTGTTCATTTGCCTTAGAAAGTAGTAAGTATTTTTTTTACTTTTCGATGTTTAAGTAGACAATTAGTACTAAATACGTTTACGTACATGACATTAATAGAGTTATAGTTTTAATCGTCACATTTGTATGTATTAGAAGATAGAAATCACAATTCACAGAAAGCAATCTAGTTTATTCTAGTTTAGTCATCAATAAATTAATATTATCACCAACGTGCGAGCGAATTTACAATAACCCACTTGACAATGACTTTATTCGATGTAGAGTTAAGTCATTATCAAACTTGATTTTAATGATATTCTCGCATTTTACGATCTATGTTTATGTATAAAACATCAAAATAACTGTCTCATCTCTTTAGTAAAATTGTGATTATATTTCCAGTATCATACGAGTCTTCAGCTATAACCTACGTGTGGAAAAACGACGAGGACACGCTACGGAAGTCGCCCTCGCTGACCACTCTCAACGCCTACCTCATTCAGAACCAGACCATCCCGTGTCCGAACAAGGCGAGCTGGCGAGGTACGAACACATGCTATTGCTAATACATCTACTATGGCAATACCATCAACGTATTCGAGATTTTCTACAGATATCGCATTGGCACAGAACGAATATTCTAAGACACTCTTTGGATCTTGAATTAACAATGATCATACCAATTTCAAATCCCTTACAAGTCCAATAGTGATCGTTGCGAGATATCTCAGGTCGACATAGAATTGCTAAATAACGTGGATATTGGCTTGACAGCTTGTTTTCAAAATTGTATTACATACCATCAATCACGCATTGTGGTCTACTTGTAGAACACGACTGAATACAGCATCAATCTTTACATCAGTTTAAAGTTTAGGTTTACGTTTAGTGATGTTTATTAGATTTGAAAACTTAAGCAGTATTTGACTATTCTGCAAGTAGCCTTTAATCCTTTTTACGATCTAGAGTGCAATAAATATCACGGTCGAAAGAATGTCGGAAACTTTTGCCTTATAAAGTCTCTTGATTCAGTTACATGCACATTCCTTTGCTTTGCACCAACGGTAATTGGAACTTATTGATATTCTAATTAACTCTTTTCAGCTTGGTCTTGGTTTCATTTGGAGGTTCAAAATTTTATTCTTTCTATTGATGATGCTATTTTAACCCTACCCTGGACATCGCCGAAGAGTAATGTTGATTTCATTGGTAGAATCGATCTCGAGCTTCCTCATCTAGTTGACAGTAGAATGTTCATTTCTTAGTTCTCTAGTTGTTTAAATATTCTTTCTATAGTCTTGTGTTATCCTATGATAGAGACTAGTTTTGTAGAAGTTAATTTTACTTATAACTTAGCACGTGAATCTTATATATTGTCCTAGTGAATGTGTGTGTTCAAAGATTTCATTTAACACAGTCCCAGAATGAGATTTTAGTACAAATAGAAATTACGTGTTTGCAAGCAGCCGACGGCAATACGCTAGAAGAAGATGAAGACCTGACGTGTAATCTTTGTCAGAGACGCTTTGAGGAGCAAGGTATTCAGTACCAAATACAACTTGGTTTTGCCAACAAAATAAATTAAATAAAACAAAAGCTTTTTGCCGCTTATGTGTGAGTCAATGCGTTGTTGTGGCAAAAGTAACATCTACTTCCCATGTTACCAACTGGAATGAGTGTAAGTCTAAGCAACTTACTAATATTGCAATCAACATTTTTTATGTTTAGATCATTGTCACCACATTTTAGCATGGTAGTACTAAGTTGTAAGACGTTTGCCTGCACGTGCAAAATCCAAACAAACATAAATCGCACCTGTAAAGATAACTTTACAGAACATTTCACACAAGACGCATTACTTTAGCATATCGGCTACGCAAGAAACCTAAACAAGTGCTATTGCTGAAACAAGACCACTGAATTGAGTTAGTTAGATTATGTGTATGTGCTTATTGACAAACTGTTATATCCGAATATAGCTGTGTAAACTTAAACTATTGCAAAACAATAAGGACCGTTATCGTCTGAATTCGGAGATACAGTTCGTCATTCGCCCTTAAAACATTATCCATTTACAGGTAACTACAGCTGTCTCAAAGTGGACCTTATCTTCACGAGAGACAGAGCGTTTTATTTCACTACGGTTTTTATACCGGGAATAATATTGGTGACTTCCTCCTTCATCACGTTCTGGTTGGAGTGGAACGCAGTGCCAGCCCGTTCCATGATAGGTAAAATGGCTGGCGACTGGACTGTTTCTCTCAGTCTTGCTTTAGATTTTAGAGATTTTCTCCTTCTATACATAGATGTCGCTGATGCTGTTTTATATCACGCTCATTTTTAATTAACTAGGTTCTTATTGTCTTGTTGGTTAAACCAGTTACGATTTTTGCCAACAAGCATCTTTTACCATTTATATAGTTAGTTATCACCATTATCAGTTTTATTTTGCTTTTCATTTTAGGTAATTACAGCTGCCTGAAAGTGGATCTTATCTTCACGCGGGATCGATCATTTTACTTCACGACTGTTTTTATTCCGGGCATTATTCTGGTGACATCATCGTTTATCACATTTTGGCTGGAATGGAATGCAGTGCCTGCTAGAGTAATGATAGGTTAGTTTAGTGAATTCGTAATTTTGTATTAAGTATTAATTACTAACCTTTCATACAGTAGACAATTATTTTCATGGGTTATTTATTTCAAAAGGTTAGTATTTTAACATTATCATAAAGCTTTTATATTTGCATGTTGTACAAGCGCATGACATTATCAGCGTATTCTCTATACAACTTTTTTTCATTATCTGATAATATGCGATCGAACTACTTCATGTACAATTATAAATGTACCTCTATTTAAAAACAAATAAAATTTGTAAGTAAATTAATTACAGCAATTTTAATTGATGGAGTAAATCCCTAACACATTTCTTTTCCAACTAGGTGTAACAACAATGTTGAATTTTTTCACAACCTCGAACGGCTTCCGTTCAACGTTGCCCGTGGTGTCCAATTTGACGGCCATGAACGTGTGGGATGGTGTGTGCATGTGCTTCATATACGCCTCTCTGCTGGAGTTCGTGTGTGTCAACTACGTCGGCCGGAAGCGTCCGCTGCACAACGTCGTCTACCGGCCCGGGGAGAATCCAGTCACTCAGGTACAAATACTCTAATCCTATTCCAACCTATTTGGTCAATTGAAAGATCTAGATTGAAATTGTGACACTAAAGAATCGGAGTCGTTTAATTCCTGTTGGTACTCGATGGAATCTAGCTATAACTATCTAGTTATTACTTCTTCATAATTGAAGAAGTTGAGGATTTAAAAATATGTGCAGTTATGGCATTCTAGACTTTTAAATGACCAATTTTAACAGTCGCCAATTCAAAAAATTCAGAATATCACACTTGTACATCAACACAATCATTATAATATAACAAATGTGAATGTATATACCTATACACAAATGCAAATTCCAATATTATTTTCCTTCGATGTGACCTTCTCGATGTGTTGTTATAGAACTTTATGGCACTTTTCAATGTTAAGTCTTTGCAATGTTTACTTTTCCTCTGATAAACATTTTACATTGCTTTGCTCTTCGAATTCTATAGCTCTTCTGTACCGACTGTGTCTGTTTCCACTACCTACCTATTATTTATTGGCATGTTCTCTATTTACCCGACACCGGCATGTTTTTCCTAAAAAAATCCATTCACACGTAACAAATTTCATTCGATGACTATTTTCATATTGACATCAATCTAGACTAATTTGTGTGGCCATTTATCAAATTGCTTTTGTTAAAAAATCATATTCCTTCATTTTAATAGAAAACATTGCAAAGACTAGGCATTTCTTTTTAATATTACACTTGACCAGCAAAAAAAGATTAAGTTCGGCGTCATTTTAATATTCCTATATATCTACAAATATTGTTTTCGTGTGGCCACATGGGTTGAGTCTCTTATACAATCACAAAGCACTTAGTCCGTCTTGTCACGAGTGAAATTGTGTGTGTGATGTGTTTGCAGCGACTGCCCGCAGTTCTGAGCAGAATTGGCATTGTACTGGCCAGCCCCTTGGTAAGAACTGTTCGCCACGAATCATGGCTACATTCCAAATATATTCCTTTACTGTCACATTTTCAGACACGTTTAATCTTCTAGACTAGAAAAATACTGACAGAATCCGCGCTAGGCAGAGTACGAAAAGAAAATTTGACAGTATTAATCACAATTCAAGCACGGCACTGCTAATCCTCAATTTCGCATGAAGTTTTAACTTTTGGTAACTTAGATGCCTTGTACCTACTTAGAAAATCTTAATATTTTTAATGGATCTGTACCTAGATAGCTTGCCTACAAAACAAATTACTTAACTAACAAACTGTATACATCTGTAACAGACTTTAATACACACACACAACAGATAGATGCACACACAAATAATATACAATGGACAATACACAAACAAAAAATTAACACGCTTTGCAGCTTGCCACTGACAAGAATACTACTAAAGTGGCTAAAAATTAATAAAAACACGGCGTCACCAGATTTTCTTATCGTCTGAAATACATAATATGTATGGCCCTAAATAATGCAACTGCAGGACGATGCTCTTTTTTCACAGCTGTTACCAATAAACGTGGGATGCCGCTTTTTGCTGAAAAGTAGGATTATGTAGTAATTTTGAAATGCTTTTAGTATACAGTTCCTAAGCAGTAACGCTTCAAAGTCTTTCGACTTATTACCATACCAGTGTAGGTTTACATTACCATTTTGCAATTCTACGACTTTTGGTATTATAGTAAAATTTGATTACATAGGAGGCGATGGCTTTTCTCCAATGGACAAAATCGGACACGCCCCAGCCAGAAACAAGCGGCGCTGTAAGTGATGTGAGGGAATCCCCCAAGCCATTTTGCCTCCCACCACATTTATCCGAATCATGAAAGTTCTAACGCATGATTTCCATTTTATGCTGCTTTGGATTCATCACAGCCTGTAAGTATGCTTTTTATTTTACCACTTTACTGCATTGATTGATGAAACGTAGTCATCGTACATTTCGTATTCGCCGATTAAAGTCTTTTTCATGTAAACATTTCATCATTACAAGTTCTTAGTAAATTAGTCATAATATATAATAATTTTACAGGGGGATAAGAAAAGAGACTCTACAGGTGCAGCAGACTTGGTGTCGTGCACAGCATGTACTGGAGGTCCTCCTGGCTCCTGCACACACACAGCAAATAATGGAGGTGTTTCTGAGGTAAATAGTACTGGACTTCATCAAAATCTTAAATTATTTTTTGTAATTGTCGTTTGAATTTATTCTCATTATAATTTAATATTTTGTACGTTAGTAAATTATAGACAAAAAATAGTACTAACTAGAGAGGACCATACGTCCTCTCAAACTTCTGCCATTTCATGTTTGCCGTAATGACACAATGAGTAATCTAAAAAAATCAGCCCGACAAAGGGAGTGAAAACGAAAGAGATGCCACTATATTAGTCTATGATTGTGTGATCTTTTGTGTTTTTTTAAAGACCTACAATAATAATATTTAAATTGACCTCCTTGTTTCAGCCATGTTTCGCTCAGGTGCGCAAGAAGGAACCTCCTCACCCCATCCGCGTCGCGAAGACCATCGACGTGATCGCGCGCATCACCTTCCCCACAGCCTATGCCGTTTTCCTCATCTTCTTCTTCATCCACTACAAGGCCTTCTCTTAATCTTTGCTTTTCTTTTAAATCAGCTAGTTCAAGTGTATTTTGGAACTTCTTCGAGTTTAAAATAATTTGTGCGTGATCATTTTCAACAAAGTTTATTTATTTGATAAACGATGTTGTTCGTTAGATACATGGCAGCTGCCTTTAGGAACAAATAATTTGAATGTGTATGTATTCTAGTTTTCATTTTGACAGCAAAAGAGTGTTCATTCACGGCCCAAGATATTGTATCATTTTGTACTTATTCGCGTAGAAATTTTGATATATTAATAAGATAGAAGAATTGATATTTTATAATAAAAAATAGTATGCATCACATTAGTTACACAGTACTCCGTGGAATGTCAAGTTGTACTGCGTTTTTTTGAAGCTCCACGCTTCTCTAAAATATATCTTAACTATAGGTATAGTATATATAGTTAGTTTGCTGTCCATGACCATAGAACCACAAACAAATAGCAATATTTCCTACTTGAATGTACATAAAGCTCAATATTATTTAAATATCTGTATAGTAACGTAATTGTATTTTTGTTCATTTAATTATTACAGCAAACACTTTACTGTCACCAAGAAAATGCCTTGTTAATTTTGAAAAATAACTTCTAAATTAGTTGGCTTTCTTTGTTCCCATCTAGTGAATATAGTAAGTAGACTTAACGGCTGTAAAAATTCATAATTAATTATATAAAAAAAACATATTTGAGAAACTTCGATTCTAGTCTTTACTTGAAAATGAAATGTTGTGCTGTGAGGGTACCTTATTTTTTGCGTAGTTTGTTAAATATTAGGGGAATTGTCTTAAAAACGTTATCACCTTTAGATGTCGTTGTGACTTCACATAATTTATAACACAGTTTAGGAAATGTGCACATTTTTTTAATTCACAACTTTTACCACAAATAGTGAGAAACATTACATTGTATAACTATATATTTGACATTGTTTTTTCACATGTTAAAGTTAGTTCATTGCGAGTCGTAATCACCAATTGCCTTTTGCTTGGTAAAGAGCGGACCAACAGTGCAACGGTTTTGGAATGTGTAGACTTCCTGGTAATTTTAAGTCGTGTAGTTGGTAGAGCGATTGTGTACACGAGTATCGGCTGTGCTTATTTATTTTAAAATATTTGGATAATAAACATTCTGTCCGATTTGCTCCTTTCAAGATCATTGTAGAAGAAATTATCAACATTATACATTATTACGCTACAACTGGCCCTGCACCATGAAGTATAACAGTAATATTGTATATACTGTGTGAAAGCGACAGCGCTATTACCATCCATATAGCGTCACCTAGCGTCCCTGTCACGCAACGAAATAAAATATTACTCTAAGAAGTTTTGGTAAGGTCCCTGAAAATATCATGAAAGAACACACCAATCCCTATAATCTACTTCTACTTTAATTTGTACTAGAGGAAATGTTTTTTTTTTCTTTAAGGGAGCAAATTATAATGACAAACGAAATTTAAATGAAATATAAAATCTAAACGGAATGTTGAACTGTACAATTATAGTATTAAAAAACATATCACTCGCTTTATAAGATATATCTTGAAGACGCTATATATTATTATATAAACGACTATTTACCTTAATACATTGTATATGATTGTTTTGGCTTACCTTCTAATGTATACTTAAACAAAAAAATACATCTATGTTTAGTAAACTTTTTCAGTGGAATCTGATGAAACAAATTTTTTGTAAATAACTTGCCTTATTGTAAAAATTGTATCACTGTTAAAGCAGCTGAACCCTAGTTGGTGTTTGCGTTGCTGTTAAATATATGCTTCGTAAGAATCCAGACCATTAAAAACATGAGCCCGTCCTAAATATATTGTTGACACTTGTAAAAGATTGTCCATGAATTGCGAGAGAGAGTAATATTATTATTAAAGTAAACAAATCAAATTACATAGGCTTTTTACAACACCGTTGCACAATAATGTAACATTTGAAGGCATTTAACACTTTCACGGAAGCTTTTCATTTAAGACAGTTGAAGTGTTATTGTCATGCCGTCGATAGGCGGGTTTGTCCACAAAAGTGTTGATAAAGAATATAAAATGTAACCGGTATGCACGTTATTTGACGGAGATTCAACTGGTAACAGTATTTTTGTCTTTGGGCTAGCCTGAGGAGTCTATGAGGCCCCGTACCACGATGCTTTAAAGTAATGTCGTTTACGTTGTGAGACAGTGACAGTGTTATACCGCTGGTCTAGTGCTGTCCCTTTCACACAGCGATAACAATCTCTAAAACCTCATGGTACGAAGGCAGGGATCTTGTTACAAGTGTCATCGAAAACAATTGAATGTCAAACCGATTTTTTAAGTATTAATATATTTTTATTATAAATTGCCTTTTCGAATAAAAAGGTATTTACCACAAACGCTTTGCTTTGAGAGATATTTAATGATAATGAAGTACCTAAGTAGTTAATTAATACTAAAATAAAATATATTGTAAACCTTAAAGGGATTCACCAATCATGAAACTCGATAGGAATAGGTTATGCAAAGTAATGTTCATAATTTATTCAATTAGTCTTGAATCCTGAAATAAAATAAGGTTTAAATGTAAAAATATAATGCTGTACTCTAAAAACAATAAAATTCGGTAGAATGACAATTCTGGTCATTGAATCACTAAATTATTTTCAATGCTTCTTATGTCATGGTTCATGATAAATATGTATACTAGAATTATCATTCACATCATAAAGAAAATACTACTAAGTACCCACTGACAAATCTAACTTACCTCAAAAAAGCTTATTAATGAGTTGCATTGCAGGCTGTTGAATTAACGAAGTTTTACATTTGGACAAAAAAAAATCCCCTTTGCAACCATCATCTTAACCTACGTTGAACTTGTAGGTTGTAGGTTAGGTTACGCAAGAGGGGTTTTTTTAAGACCGAACCATACTATGTTTGAACACACATACATAAAGTCTTTATTGATTACAGGACTGCTTTGCACATGCAACCTATGTCCAAATTAACATTATTAAAAGTTTAACTACAGTGCAATATATATATAATTGAATTCACTAACCTGTTTTATGTAGGGTTAAATACTAAAACGCTTCTTAAAATCGGGGACAGCTAGAGAAAGTTAAGCGCTAAACTGTACCCCTAGTTCTAGTCAAGAAGTGGATAAAAGGATCTAATTTGTTGCTATAACACGTAAAAAACTGTTGAAATAATGCCTGCCTAGCCAGTTTTTGGGGTTACCTAACAATACAAATATATTCTTAGATAACCTTTAAAATTGGCTAGGGGTCCCCTATAAGTTGGTGCAAACGGGCATCATTTCAACAGTTATTTTCAATGTGAATGAAAAAGAAAGCTAAAGTCAAAAAGCTTATTTAAAACAACCTAACAAAGAACTTCTTCATTGATAGTAGCAATGACAAACTGCACCCATTTAGCAGCAATCATCTCAATTCCTCGACATTATTGTCGATTCCCATGACTGCCAGCGACGGCATGCGGCTTAAGGAATCCATATTTTTATTTTTAGAGAAGCGTTCGAGTATCTTTACTAGACTTGATAAAGTCATATGAAGTATTTAATTTCATTTAACATAATATAACACATTGCAGGTAGGTCATTACTTTAATAATTCATAACTTCATAATTAATCAATCTCACACACAGCAATTTTTCTATACTTATCTTTATTAAAATAAACAATATTCACCACTCATATTTTAGGTACATTGATGCTTTAACATGATGTCTATTTTTTTTGGCAAATGTCTAATATTATTGTTGTAAGATTTTATAAAACTTGTATGTATGTATTAAATTACATAGTAAGATGCAAGAAAAGACACTAGTGAGATATTTAAAATATTACTATATCCAAAGTCATTGAAGTTTATTAGATTTGTTGGCGTTGTCTAGAGGTAGTTTACATACGTCAACTTATCAAGCCTATTGCTGAAAGGGGAAGCCAGACGGCTCCCCGTTTTGCATCACAACGTTTGGAGCATCTATGGAATTGGTTTTGAAGATTTCTTCTACTCGAAGTTTGAAACGATCAGTATGAAATTAAAATACTTAATTATGTTCAATTAAAATAACTTTTTATCAATTCACTTCAAATCAAAGTATCTTGTTGAAAAGAGTATTGACTCAAAACAGTTTGTACTTGGTAAATAGGGCTTAGGTAAAAATGCTACTGAAGTCGTATCTATTGCAGTTTTTAACTATTCGACTTTAACAATATTGTCAAAATCAGCATTTTGAAAACAATCATTCGCCAGGAAGGAATTAGATACATATATCATACAGATGAGAACTTATGTAAGGCCTTAGACAACGCCAAATG
This sequence comes from Conopomorpha cramerella, assembly GCA_012932125.1. Taxonomy (NCBI): domain Eukaryota; kingdom Metazoa; phylum Arthropoda; class Insecta; order Lepidoptera; family Gracillariidae; genus Conopomorpha; species Conopomorpha cramerella. The sequence goes on from SJJU01004008.1 coordinate 35,451, forward strand.
TGTTATTAAGGCTCATTTACATATTACCATTCTCTTGCATCTGTTTAAAGCAGAAAATTGTGTAGGAGAGTTCTTGCTTATTTTGTCGCTTTCAGTCTTGATCTTGACATGCAAGAAAATGGAACCGTCTAAATGAGCTTTTAGTTATGAGATTTATGTACACGTTAAGTTTCCATACAGTTTGTTAGGGCTTAGAGTAAAACCACGGCCTCTAGATGACCTGGTACTTTTGGTAAAAATGGTTCTGATTTCAAAATATTTTTAACGCGGCCATTATTTTTTTTATTTTAAGTACAGGAATATATCCGACATAAGTATAATATTATCTGTTATGGATTCCGATTATAAACAAAGAATATTCTACGTGATAGTAGGCTGTACTTTCGTTCATGTTTATTGTTTATACAATAATATTTTATAAATTATTATTAATGATTAAGGTAAAGTAAGTTTTCTTTTTTTGTTAAACATTGTCATAATCTTAGGATAGTTCTACAACAGTAAATAACTAGTTGCTGATTTTATTGTTATTATTATGATTAGAGTATGACGAATGAAGGTATGCAAATTTTAATCTGGCTAGTTTTTCTCGAAAAAAGATATAAATTATTCTAAAATAATATCGTACACCGCATTCGTTAAAATTAAAAACGCTAGCGAAACTTGAAAAAGTTCTCTCCATGGAACTTAAAAGTACCTCTTTACGTTTTCTCCATCATAGACCACATAGCTGCTTAACAGCAGGCAGGATGGTGGACAAACGCTTGTCATTGTGTTTAAAAAAAAAAGCTTTTTCATTTGGAGTTCCTCGGGAAAAGTTGTTTGATATCATGGACTGAATGATTTTTACTTTCGCTAACGTTTTTGATTTAACGTTGTGTGTGTAACGACGTGCGTTTGCATTGCCGCCAAGCATGCACGCAGAAAACTATCCGTCTCTTTCGCACTATAGGTGTATGACTGCGCACGACAGACCGCGGCGTCGGTGAAACGCACGGTGAGATGCAAAGCTTTTGATTTGTGCACAACAAAAGGTCACCGGTACTTGCTATGAAAAGCAAACAAGAACACATTCACAAAAAGCCTTGCTATGGTCGAAATGTCTTAAGAACATTATCTCAATTCACGCAGTAATATCTTTTAATTCTTATAGCTTCTTAAGTGATAGAGATCATTATGGCTAATACCACTCTATAAGGTATATTTCTGATATTCCAATTATTCAGATAACAAATGAGTGGTAGTATTTGATGTTAATTGTATACTTTTTATTTCAAAATAAGACTACTTATATTTTTGTGATGAAGTGTTGAAATGTATAGGTAAAAACCACACTTTGGGAACGCTAATGAAATGCCCTAGTTTTGCCAAATACGACTTGGCCAGTGAAATTCAGCCGGAAGGCCTAGGACAACTAACAAATAAGCCCTGTGATTGGCTGTTGTTATGTCACGCTTAGTGAGATTTCGCTTGTTTCAACGAATCGCAGCGCGTTACATTTTTTGGAGCGAACTTTGCTAGCGGGACTGAGTTATTGCGGTGGTGTCAAATGAAAAAGAACGATCATTGCTTTGTATTCTTCACACACCGAGGTACAGGTTAAAAGAGAGGGTTTTTTCAAATAAGCTGTTGATTTTGTTGCAAAAATAATCATTATGTATAAGCAATTAAAGTCTATTGATAATAACGAGCAGATGCGTCTTTTGAGAAAGCTAGAATATTTTAACGTCTCCAGCACACAGGCGAATTTACACTTTGCGTGAACCTCTAGCTTGATAAGAAAGTTTAGAAAAAAAAATATAGTATGATTGTATTAATCATAGAACATGTAGACGATATTAAGTATGTAATTATTTCTGTTCAAGTTTCTAGAGTTTCTCACTGTCTGTCACATAATAATTATTATTATAGCCTTTGTAAATATTATCTACAAATATTATATTCTTAGTTCAGGCGTGTGCTGACATCGTGTTTGTATCGTTCGCATTGTACATAGTTTTATTTTACTGTAAAGTTTATGAATTATAAAAATAAAAATTTTCATCAAATAAAAACACGGATTCGATAATATTCTATGGTATTTTATTTACGTCTTACCTGTCTTGTCTTGTATTTCTTGATCTATGGAGAGTCACCACATTGCAGCTCTATAATTTAGAATGTAGTTACTTCTTAGTTAGGAACAAGTTCTGGGGAAGATAAAGGTCCATAGATATACGAGATTATACGACATATTATGATTTGATTTGTAAAAAAAAAAAAACAAAGTCCTCTCCTCCAGTCCTTATGTAGTGTCTATGTGCTTAGATTTTTAAAACTACGTGACCGATTATAATGCGGTTTTCTTTAGCAGATAGAGTTATTATTCTGAAAGGATATTATGTACCTATAGCAGAGAAACACTGTTAATTAAAGTATATTGGCAAACAACCTTTGCCGGGTCAACTAGCATTTTAAGAAAACGTCAAAGTTGATCATGACAGTACCATGGACTATCATCACTAATACTCATACAATAAGTCATTTTGACCTCAATTGTCAGGCCAGAAACGTTCTCTCAACTCCACTGCATATTATTCAAGTCAATTCACAAAAAAATAAAATAATAATGTACCAGTGGAAATAATATGCGCCCTGAAGAGTAATCCATTCGCAGTTCTCAGTAACAATTTAAACCTAGCATCCATTTAACACGTGACGATAAAAAACTAACCCATCAGTAATTTGAGCTGCTGTTAAAAAAAACCATTACCATATAAGTGTAACACCACCACCCACCGACCCCAGCAATGTTTGAGCACTCCCACTAACAGATGTCGCATTCCCACAAACGTCAGAGTATAACAGGGATGCATTAGTTATTAATCTTGGACGAAGTTTACTAAACAATTTCATTGAAACTGACATTCTATGTGACAACTTACGAATTATGGCTCAAGTTACGTTGGAGAGGACTTGCTTATTTGTCCGTCATTCTGTTAGCGGTTTTAGTACAAAAGGATCGCTTTACACCACCCGCTGAGGTGAGCTGTGAGGTATTGCTTAGATGTACTTAAACAGGGATTTGAAGGTTAGAAGAGGGGAGTTGCTCTCCTCTTAGCTGGAAAGAGGTTTGTGTGATTTTTTTTTTAAATCAAGTGCTTGACCTCCATACTGTTGTGTTAAGCAGAGGTGTGGTTTACGATGATGAGAAACTTCTCAACGACGCCACTTATTATGAATAGTTTCATATGTTGAGCTCCTAGAAAGGATGGTAGAGACAATTGATCCCCACTTGGAATGATCCCGGCCTCTTCCATACTCAACGTTCAATTTCAGCCTTAAAATTCTTCCCATTTTAAAATTACTACATGACGTCCGTGAAATGACCGAATTTTAAAATAAAATAAGGCACACACACAATTAAGTATGTCGTAAGGAATATCTCCACACAACGGTACAGCAAATGAATCTGTTACAGTTGTGCATATGTCAACGGCCCGAGTGAGCATTTTCCGCTCTATAAACACCATAATAATACCCATGCTCAGCCACCATTTCTCCAGATACATCTTGAGGGCAACGTGGCGAGTGTGTTGATTCCCGAGAAAATAATAATATAGTTTAAAATAATAAAACTTTCTAGATAAAAAAATTTAAACATTCCTACTGGCTGGAAAGAAAGAAAAAATGCTATCAACCGCCGCGATATTCAGTTGTTTCTTGTTCGTTCGTTGTAGTGAAATGGAACAAAATGATTTGAATTTGAACGACATTCTAAGTACGGATCTCATGCCCACTAACTTTGTGATGTCGAGTGAAGAACCGGAGTCGAGAGATGGTGAAATCGACTTGGACGTCGGTTCTGGAGTAATTACAGCGAATGGGTCTTTGGATGCGGCGTATTCCACGCTTTCCTTTCATAGGTAAGTCTCCACTTTTGATGTTTTATTTTAACAACTGGCTTTTTTCATGATTAGTTTATTATTCAAATAGGAATACCTACCACAAATATAAAAATAACTTGTTTGTGATGAAATGAATTTATTATTAACCAGAAACCTTCGAAGTTTAACTTAGAATAAAATGGTTTGTCGATTGATCGTCCCATTGATTGAGAATAATCTACGAGACGTCATGTATCCAAGTATTTGGCTATACCACTAGGAGAATTGTTTTTACTTAACTACTTATTTTGACTATTTACTTTTTGCTTAAAAGAGTAACAAACGTCTAAAGTTCCACGCAAACTTATATAATATTATGTTTATAATATAGTAGGTATCTACGTAGAATTCTCTAACGCTTAAAACGCCAAAAGGCGAAAATCAGAAGAATTAAAATGATTTTTACTGATCGCTGATGTTTGTGCCTTGACAAAGGTTTTTGTGCTATCAGAACCATGATGAACGAGTTCCAGTGCCGTAACTTCATCGCGGGACAGATCCTCGAAGAGATCGGGAAACCACTACTGCAGAACCGATTCGGTAGACCTTTCCAAGCAGGGATAAGCAGGTCCCAAGGTTCTAGGGCCAACATGATCTACGATATGGGATCTAGTAATTACCAGGATTGGTTGTCCAGGTGAGAGCACTTTTTTATTTTTTAAACCTGACAGCACTCTCCAGAGCAACATGTAGTGTGCTGACAAGAATCTAGTCAGACAAGGCTAGACAGAGGCACTTGCTAAGCAAATGCCCACAGTTTACCAAACATATTTTACCCAACGTGACAGACAGTGAGCCTATTGCCGCAACAGGGTTCACACACCTTGTGGTGTCCGGGTTTCATCACGATGTTTTCCTTCACCGTACATAGGCTCTAAAAAAGTCCCATTGGTATAAGTCCAGTAGTTTAGCAGTTTTACATGCGCTGTGAGAAAGACGCGACGTAAAGAAAATGCGCGCTGTTATTGGCTGTTATTTCATTCATTATACGATTCCGGTCATCCAATAGCAGGTTATTATTTCTCTCGACATCTTCTGCTAGGAGCGATTTCCTAAGGGAGTGGAGCTTTTTTTTTAACTCATCTGAAGAAATTGTATCAAAGAAAATGTTACGAATTAGAATATTTAAAATATCTGAATATTTATAGATACGACAGGATAACGTCTGTTAGGTCCGCTGTGATATAACAATCATGTTTACAGGATTGCCTCGTTGGCGAACGCATACCAAAGTCCAAGAGGCAACACCACCCTCTCACCAACTCTGTCAGTGCCAGCCATCGGCTCCCGAGACGGCTACGAGGTGTTCGAGGCCGGAGAAGTGCAAAGTTATGGTCCCTCAGAGGCCACGCCGTATCACGAAGACGTTTCCAAGTATAGTAAGTAGCTCACTCAGTAAACGACCTGCATGCATCCATTATTATGTTTTGCTGTCGGTTTTTCGATTGCAATTTAAGTTTAAATTCGT
>SJJU01004009.1:0-28744 GCA_012932125.1 Conopomorpha cramerella
TAATATTATGTTCCAAATTGCATAATATTTTAAAAATGTAGAATAATATTATCCTTGTATAGTGTCAAAAATATCCACTAGATGGCGCAAGTTATTAGTTCTCAAACCGAAGTTGAGAGTACCAGTATAACAGTGGCGTGCACACCATATAGAAAAAAAGACACTGCCTACTATTTGTATTTAGGCTACCCGACCTTTTTTTATATTTTTTTTTTGTGGGTGAGTAGATAGGATGTTTAGTAAAGACGAGTTACCTATACATAGGTGTCAATCCTTGGGGATTACTGCCTACCTTGTCGTAAAAGCCAATGCACGCCACTGCAGTATAACGTTATGTATTTGCATTCCAAAACATTAAAAAGTAACAAAATATCGAATGTATAAACTAACAGAACTTATAGTCACCATAACATCTAAGTAAAACCGCATTTTGTTGTCTTAACTTAGTCTACACTACCTTTTAACACAGGTACACCGGTGACAGCCTGACTCTGTTTATCGTGCCTGTGCTGCTCTACCAGGGTCCTAACATCGCGGACCAGTGCTATGGGGTCCAGCAGGAGCTCTGGCACTGACTTCTTCGCTGCTGGCAGCTGGTGTAAGTACATTACTATGGCCTGAAAAAAACACATTTTGTGGTTTTGAAAATGATACGGCAATGAATTTATTTTCGAGCTATCCGGATCTTTCGACTCGTGGTAACAACTTTGCCACCCAATTAAAGCGATACGCGTCTTGTTGATGGATAATGCGCCCTATTATCATAATAAAAGCCTAAACAAATCACTTACATTAAACCTAGAAATGTATAATTTCTTGGTTTACAGGAATGCAAAGTAATCTATAAAATACTAGTGGACTCGACAGACGTTGTCCTGTCTTAACTATATGAATATCTAGGGTGGCCTGTGCCCAGCAGAGGATATCATTTTTTTCTTTCATAAGAACCTTCTGCTGTCATTAATAAGCACAACAAAGGAAGAATTAGCGAAATCGGTCCACCCGTTCCGGAGTTATGAAATGACAACGAAAAGTTTGGCAAGGCTTTCATCATCATCATCATCATCAGCCCATACTTGTCCACTGCTGGACATAGGTCTCTCCAATTGCACGCCACTGTGATCTGTTTTCGGCAAGGCTTTGATTTTTATATAATAGATTCATCAGTCAAGCGCCAAATGATCCTTGTCGCACTATTAAGTTGACAGACACCCACCTTCAAACCATGCAACTCAAGCTGTGTCAAATGAACGTGCGGGGTGTGTTCGGAGGGCGCGGGCGCGGGGCTCGGGGCCCGCGGGGGACTGCCGCCGCCGCCGCCCGACGACAGGTGGCGCCGTCGCAGCAACGAAGAGACGTACCGCTCTAGCACGTACCACAGCATCTCCGTGAAGAACGGGTAACGGAACTTTTGTGGGACCTGCGGACAGTTGCGGCCCATTTGTTAAACCAAATCAATTGATTATATGTAACACCACATAACACACATACATAATCATTGGTATAAACCATCTCCATCCAAAGAAATTATACAGCAAAAAGTAATAGAATTACCATCATCATCGTCATCATCAGCCTTACTTGTCCACTGCTGGACATAGGCGTGTCCAATAGAATAGTGAAGAGAAATTTTACCTTTGTTTTTACCACTGGCGTATTTTTTATCACGATATACCATAATTATACACTTACATTTTTTTTTTATAAAATTTTATTCAGTCAATAGAACCAGTTGGTCATGGTCAGGCCATTTGCTTGGTGGTTCCACCAGACAAACAAAAACATCTTGTCAAAGTACTGACTGAAAATATTCACACAAATAATAACTTACTTTAGTGACATCTTCAACTTGAGCGATCTTCAATTGTTTCTCGATGCCAAACGCGTGCAAAAAGTTACCACCAAAGACTAGGGAGTCGCTCGGGGTATACACTGCATGAATCCAACCCGTGGGAATGAAGAAAGTGTGACCGGCTTGTAGCTGAAAAAATTAACATAATATTATTTTTACACTTTATCCATTATTATTAATATTTGTCAAGCTCTTAAACAGAAACACGTGACGAAAACGTATTTCTAAAATAATGTAAAGGATACCTTTGTATTTATGACGAAAAGTAAAAGGTTCAGGAGGGGCGTGTATGTGGTACCTTATACTTTCTCGATAATATTTTTTCAGATCTCTTCCTTATGATAGATGGCGCTATCTGAGCTAATCATTATATTTTTATTTCACCATACAATAGATTTCGAAACTGAATTACCAAATGATTTCATGAAGTTACATGGCTCTTTTTTATTTTTCTGGAACCCAATGTTTTAAGGTTTCTGTTTTTTTATAATCCAGCGACATCGTAGGTAGATAAGACGAAGATGATTTTGGGGTTGGAAATTTCCCATCGTTTTCGGAGTAAAATACATAACAAGTTAGTTGGATATCAAAATACTTACATGAACCCGAATGCATTTCTCTACAGTGTCACCAAAGAACACATCAGACTGTTTCCCGGAGAGCACCCACTTCTCATACAGTTGCAGGTTTTTCTCTGTTGGCGGAATCAACCAGAACACTTTGGCTCCTGAAAAATAAAGTTATTGATTAGTAAAGCACCTTTTTCATCGTATTAAAAAGAAGGTCTCTCAATTCAATCGTATATATGCTTCTTCTATGTTTGTTCGCGGATAACTTCGTCATTTATCCCCCATTTTTGTTTTTTTTTTATGATCCATTTTTGGTGGAAAGAAGATATTTCAACGGTGGTCACATGATAAGAAAATTGGATGACCGAAAACAAGTTAAATCGAGGGTTACTCTCTCTTAAACAATCGTAGATGCGATTTTTTTCAAAGTTATAATTAGATAAAAACGATGAGATTATTTGTCAAAAACCTTTGTCTTTTTCATGTGTTTGTCAAAGAAGATATTGAACATTTATTGTTACCTTTCAAAATATGATACCACACTGAGGTACCGCCGAAATCGATGTGGAAGTCTGTATAGCATCCTTTGACAGACATGAGACAGTACTTCTGCACTTTCGGGTACATCATGTCGTCGAGAGCGTTTGTTGACTCCGTCTGGAAGAGATACATGAAATTAATTGAATTCATCAAAATTTCAATGAAGATTAAGATCGGAAACATGGCTTGTATAGGACACCATCATGTCATAGTTTTAATTATTTTATTTGTAACTCTATCGTTGAAATTCCGGCAACATTATTTTGCAAATGGCATATCGATCTGTCAAATCGTTCGTCGAATTAATAAACCGACTAAAGTCTAGGCCACAATAATACTCAATCAAAAACATCCACCACATCAGTTATGGTAAAACCTATAGGACCCATCTAAGAGGACTTTTAATCTTATTTAATTCTGAATAGCTACATAGGTAGGTTGTGTCCATATAACAAAATAAGAACTGTGACTGACTAAGGTAGTTCAGCCAATGGAAAACTTTATGAGTATGAAGTATTATGAATATCAAACTCTGTACACATGTGACATTCGTGATAGAATATTATAATATTGTGACGCCAAACTAGGACAATGTTCATGCTAATGACTGACATACTTTTAAAAACATAAATAAATAAATAAAATACCCAGACGCAAACAACAAATACCTTATAGCTCATCACTAAAACATTATTATGGCGGCTGGAATGGTACCCGCGACCGTAAAATTATCGAATACAAATAAAAAATGTTACAAGTTATTTACCTGCTGATCCTTCAAATGTCTCGGCCAGACGACGTCCACCCAATCAATCTGGCGCACTATCCGAGGCGCCTGCACGTAGTTCTCGAGCCGCGTGTGGGAGAACTCCAACGAGATCACGTTTAGAAGTCGCTCCTTGTTCGGGTCGTCGTAGTAACGCTGCCAGTCCTGCATGGAGAGAAATTATGCGTATTTTTGCATGTTTGTTTGTTGTAAATATTAACTATTGGACGGTTGTCGAGAATTCTTTCACCATTATAAGTAAGCACTTTTGAATTGTCCTGCGTAAATATACGCTATATTTTAACGCGGAATTCCCACGGGAAACAATAAACATTCAGTAACACAGCACAGCAATGCCCGTTTCCTGAACAGTTTTACTGGGTAGAAAACATGTGACTAAAAAAATTGTGTGATGGTAAGTTAGACTGACTAACTGTAAGCCCGTTCCCTTTATTCTCATAAATAAACGGTACGCTACGATCAGTGACGAACGTCAAAATGTGTCCACAAATTAATCACCACATTTCACTTTTGGCAAAACCAAAAACATCAGTAGGTAAATAGTATCAGCTTAAACATTTCAGAAACACGACACATTTAAAAAACCGAGGTGTAAATTTTTTCGGGATGAAACCTTTGCATACCATATGATCATCATTAGCCAAATGAGTTCGACTGCTGAAAGAGTGCCTCTCCCAATGATTTCCATGATCAGTTGGAGGCAATGCCAACAATCTCCACGCTTGGCAGGCAGTTGTGTTGTGGTTGATGTACAGAGCACACTTGCAAACTCCAAAGCGGGAAAAGTTGGGCCGAGGTGGTGTAAATGTATTCCATTCGCAGTCACCTATTCTACACGGCTAATAAACGCAATCAAAACACTCGGTAAGCGCTGTAAATGGCCGGAGGCGTTTGTTTAAAGTTTACAAACACAGAGATGATCAAAGTGTTTTTATTGCGTTGTAAAACTGACAAAAAAACTGATAGTAAGGCAAACTTGCAACGTTAGTGGAACTAAAGTGTTAACCGTGTGGTAACGGCGAATAGAATACATGTGTCATCACCTCAGCCCAACGTTTCCCATCGTGCGATCGGTCGCGGCGAGGCGACCGAGGGAACTCTCCATAGTGAGGACGAGCAGCAGCGCTCTCTGTGACTTAAACCACTGAGATCGCCAACCCGCCAATCGTTATTTGCATTTCCCCCCAAACGATCACAGAAATCATTGCCGGAGGTCCTCGACCAGGAGTAGACGCCACGTGGCTGATGGTGTGATAGATAGGTAGTGATAGCGTTATAAAGCTACCGGTGACCAACCTTCATGGTCATCTCGATGTTCTTCTGTGTGTTGACGTCCATGACGTCGAGGAGCCGACGGGAGCCGACGCACATGCGCACGTCGTTCACTGTGAAGTTACTTGTCGGGACCCTGATGACAAACATATTTGATCTATAATATAAAAATGCATCGATAAATGTGTTGCTAAGCTCAAAACTCGAGAACGGGTGAACCAATTTCTCTAGTTCTTATTTTGTTGTGCTTATTAATGCCAGGAGAAGGTTTTTATGTAAGAAAAAATAAGAATTTGCAACGGATTTTTCAAAGTAATAATAATTATATTGTCATAATTAAGACAACGTTTATGGGGGTCGCTAGTAAAAAAATAAAAGTAAATACACACACAACAGCAGGGTACGCAGAGGTACTTGCTAAATAAATGCCCATGGTTTACAAAGCTTATTTATACGACGTAATCGAGTGTCCATCGCTCGTTATAAGGTTCACACACCTTGTCATATGAAAGTTTCGTCACGATAGTTTCCTTAATCGCATGAGCGTTGTGTAGCTTACATAGGCTCAGTAAACGAGATTAGCACACACCCAGAATAGGTCTCGAACAAACAACTTAACGCTTACAAGTCTAAGTACGGTACTCGACCACAGAGCAAAAAAGGGCTCTTTTTATTTTCGATTATTTTATACAAATTATCTAAAAACTGGTTGCGGTCTCTGAAAATGTATCATGAGTTCTATCAAACGGAATTAATAATAAGTTACAAAACAAATGGGCCTATCCGAAAATTTAATGTTTCTAGCTTAAGTATGTATGTGTATAATAACATGTAGCAAATGAAGGACCCCGTTTCGGAGTAAAATTTTAAGAAGCCTTTTTCTGGCTTCATTCGTACGTACTAGTGCGAGCCTACTAATATCATTAATGCAATGCTTATTTTCACCGAAGTAAAACGAAGAGGGTTCTCAAATATTAGACATGTATATTTGTTTTTTTTTTCATGTATCTACAGAGTAGTCCCATGTTGATTAATCTTTTTTTGTTTGAAAAATCAGTTTTTCTGCGGTTTAAAAGGTTTACTCGTTCTATCTAGTGCGTTTAGTGGTATGTAGGTAATGTGAGTATATGTTTTTTGTATCCCGGAAAAACTACCGCGATGGAAATATTAGGACATATCCCGAAATTCATAAAGGGCGGGAATAAACAGATTAAAACGCAGGTAACACCGCGAGACAAATCTATTATAACATCAAATATTATGTAATGTAATATTCTCCAACCAAAAACCGAAAATGTAAACACAAGACAATTAATTGAACAGAGATTTCCTATCAAGTTAAATTAATTATTGCCACAAATCGCTCAAGTAAAAGTTTTATACTCATTAGTTGTAGGGCAATAGTTTGTTTCGCTTCTGAAAGTTTCCCTTCAGTTCAGCTCTACTAAGTACAGACAAGTTCATAAATGTCTGAGCAATCATCGTTTACAAACACCGGCGCAGACAGTAAAACGTAGGAAATCAGGGATCATGTGAGTCTAGTTTTGCCTATGAGTAGTTACTATGTTCATGAACTTATCTGGCTGACGTGTAATTGCCTCGCTCGTTTTGTACCTACAGTAGGTACTTTTGACAAGTAAACTTTGTTTAAAGCGTTTACACTCTACAGTCAGACTGAGTGAGTTTTAAGCACACATATCAACTCGGAAAGGGATCGTTGATGTATTAACTCGGACCGTTTCACTTTTATTCGTATGTAGAGGTCGCCCCAGAAGGACATATACAGACCAGATTGGTGATGTCCTGGACGAAGGTGGCGTGAAAAGTACTCGAAACCGGAGGTCGTGTATGAAAAGATGTTTGAATGTAGATGAAGCGAAAGGGGTATGTCAGGATCGTGACAAATGGAGATCTGTAGTCTCTGCCTACCCCTCTGGGAGACAGGCGTGAAGTGTATGTATGTATGTCGTATGAAAGTTCCTATTGCAACGCTCACTAATTTGAAGTAAATCGACTCGCCTCGGGTCAAGCTTACAAAGCGTACGGTTGGGCGACGGTCCCTTTCCGAGCTGATATTATGTGTGCTGTGACCTTAAAACTCAATGACATACATTCAATATTCCGATCAGAGCGCCATTGCTATATACTATGCCAATTGGAAATGTCTTGTCTACTTCCTGTCGCTTAAAGAAAGTGCTTGAAGTACTTATTGTACGTACATAGATATAAGTACGGAGTCGTGAGGGTATACAATCCAGGTCGACAGAAGCGTAACATTATAAAAAGCCGAAAGTATTCCGTTCCGGCAGTTCATGACTGTACATTATCTTAATACAGTCCAAAACAAAGCCTCTACTTAATTCGGTAAAATTGGTTAACACAGTAATCGAAAACACAGTTAACTCGATATATTTTTTACACTAAAATTACAAACGAAAAGTTAGTGCATCCGACTGTACGTAAATGGCAGCCGTCTGAAACTAGAGCCATAAATTGAACTGTAGTTCCGGCCGTTGGTGTGACCGATGATGAGGAAATGAGTTCTGGACAGCACGCAGTACAGTCAAACGGCATTATTAATCTACATTCGGTAGAAAAGGTTTTGAAGGATGAAGTGATAGAGTGAGACAAAAGAAGGTATGGATGGATACTGTGTAAAAAAATATATGTGTGTGAAAGGTGTAACTGAGCATGCAAGATGACGAATGACAGAGATGAATGGCGAAAGGAAACGTGTGCCGGAAACCCTCCTAGTGTGAGATAAGGGCAGGGAAATGATTGGTGATAGATGAAATATTTAAACTACTAGGTATGTAAGAATATTTGAGAGAAATATAAAAAACCATATGAAAAATATTACAAAAATAATTTATTTTCATCAATTAAACACGAAAATCATCTACTGAGTTAAGGTGTTAATGACGATTAACGGCAATACTCCTAAACCCCATGACATTGGATTAAATTCGCTCTTATTCAACAAGTTTCTGCCTACCCCGGCTGTGGGATAGAATTGATTTAATTTAATTCATTATCATCAGCCACTAATTGAATTGGCGTGAGTGTATTATTTTCTATCCCAATAATGTGTCGAGAATGGTTTCCAATGCAGTTTAAATTATTGACAATGTAAACTTAAATGTACACAATTCCCGTGTGGGTGGGAACGTTGTGGGTCGAAGTGGCTTCAATACAAAAATAAACTATTGTAAACGATCCTCTCTAGGGACTACGCGCCATTTGTAGAAACTACGACGTAGCCAAAGCTTTTCCGTGCAGGAGAATTTTCCCGCGTACAAGATAAATTACCGTAAGTAGGATTACTGCCTTTCGGATTATGGTATCGTTTCCGCTGTCAGCAAAATCAGGATTTTGCAGGAGTCCAATAATCTCGGATCGATTTTGAAATCAACATCATTTAGGTATTTCTTACCTTATATGATTTACCGATTCTTTTAGTGAGTTTAAGTGATAGGTATGTGTTGTATGCGTGTTGTATTACAGAATAATAATTATTTATCTAGTTAAATCAGGCACGATTGTGGTCAAACGCATATTTACTGTGTTTAAAAAAAAACACCACGTGGATGTTTATTGTATCTGTCTGTCCCTCTGGAATACCATGCATACCACCAAATAGGTACGGTATGACTCCAACAAAATAATAGATAAATATACGAAAATACACTGAGCAGCAAATGAATCAGAAACATGTTATTCGTTTCTTTTTTTCTACGCAGTACAGCTAGATTTATAAAATTAATTGGGTTAAGTCCTATTTGTTCCCATATACAACATGACGTAATTGTACAACATTAGTATGTTCGTCCTTTTCTTTCTTTCAGTAAAGTGAAAGAGAGAAATTCGTTCTATAGAACAAATGGAACATACCTACTATTTGGCACTTATACACTACAATACCAAATATACAGCACTTAATAATTCCGAAATTGCAACGTGGTTGGGACTCAAACCGCGAAGTCGCAGCTGATTATTTACAAATACTAGGAATCGAATGAAGCTAATAGTTGGAATTCTAAAGTGAAGGCATCATAACAAAGCACTGTTTGACCATATGTTGATAAAATAAAAATAAGTAAGCAGTTGTTTGTTATGAATACCGTCAGTCTTTTGGGGTTACTACCTGGTAAACAGTGGCCACAGCAACGTACCTAATAATCCCTTCAAAGGACGTTTACGACTACAAAATACAACTTTACACTCTAGCCATAGTATTTAAAGTTCACATTTCAACGAAGCTAAATTCCCGCGACTTGCTAAAATACTACCTGTAGCTACATAATATGTACAAATCCTTCACATTCGAGCCGTTACGACCTTGATAAATTGTCCAATGAGAATGTAACCTGGCCTTTGCTGTTATACTTTGTAGGTGTAAATACAGCTCTTGTGAATTTCAAAATGTGCACGACTTGTCCGCGAACATAGTTCCGCAGTACCTTTTTAGCAGTATTTCTCTCCCGGCTACAATTTAGTCTACTTTTACCCTACATTCAACGGTAGCTTTTAAGATTGAAAAGCAAAAAAAGTTGGGAAACTTTAGAGATGGTTTCTTCAGGTTTTGCATCGACTTTTTATGTGAAAACTTATCAGTCTGGGTTTTATTATTGTACTAACTGTTTACTCCTAGTTTTCTAACGTAGGTGTACGGGTAGATACCCTCCTAACTCCCACTTCTCTAAACGTCTCCGGGATAATGATTTGTTTTCCTATGTATTTTTGTATTCATATAAAATTATTTATGAAAGTTATCAGTCGGTCACCAACGTATGTAGTTTGCGGTCGGTTAACTGTGTGTCGAGGTATTATTATCTATACTAATATTATAAAAAGGAACTCATTGATTCCTAGTTCGGAGAGGCTTTTAAATTTGTCACCGTTTGTTGTCCTTCCATGGTGCGTCTACAAGTTATTAATTAACAACACAAACCTCAAACCAAGTCCAGCTTTATCCTTGAAGAGCAGCGGTGTGGTGAACCCGTTCTTCTGAAGGTACGCAATGGTCAGGTCTTGGCCCTGCATCTCGATGACCGTGCCGGGGTGCTCGAAGCGGGAGCTCTCCAGCTTGTCTGCGAGGGAGAACCCTCGGCCACCTTCGACGTCATCGTCACCCAACGCCCACTCGTCAGAGTATAGCTTGCGCTGCTTGCGTTCGCGCTGTCGACAAGAAACATTTACTTAGACAGAATTACATGGAGAATGAAGAAACAACAACAAGAATGGTCAGTATGGAAAAGCCTGGAAGCCTTTTAACATGTTCCCATGTAATCTATTTTAGTAACAAGAATGATTTCAAACATTCAAAAAAAATACCTGCACTCGAGAATCGAACCCAGTTATTTAGAAAAAAACTCACTATTTCTATGCAGATATGGATTCTTAAGGTTTTAAGAAGTAAATTTTTCTATTACACATGATATCTAAAATGAATTAATTGTTTTCACATACTTTCAATTATTTTAGTAGATTTCGAATTGAATACGGTTTTTTTAATAGAACTTTTTTCGAAATGTAGGAATGCAGTTTTTCTTATTATTAAAATCGATGACATGGTTCCTAAGACATCTAAAAGTAATCTTGTTTACGTTATGTTGCAGGGACAGCGCTAGATGGGTGGCACTGTCACACAGTGTACATGCAATATTTCTATAATACTTCATGGTACGGAAGCCTGAAGTAAACCAAATCATTTTGGTTTGGTTGGTAGACCCTATAACATGTAAACTAACCATGCTTGACAATGGGATAACACGCGTGACTTAAAAGTACTACGTACAGTACTTGCAAGTACGTTTTGTCACACACGTATCACCTTCAGCCACGCATGTCATGACAGTTTATATACCTACATTCTGCCCTGCGGTCTTTACTATTATTTTTATGGTTCGTTTCTGTTTAAGTAATACTAGAGTAAGTCATAAAGAAAAAAAGCCAAATCCTTCGGAAGTGCTCACTACTGCATTGTCCTTTAAATAGAAGAGAAATTATGAATTAAGTTGAAGAAAAATGAGGAAGGATGTGACAACACATTTAGTTTTCAATTGTATGGCTCTGCAAACAACATGTTTGATCGGCGAATGCGATAGATAGGTGGTGTATGTTTGACGGCAGCTGTAGCCTAGCTGTAAAGTGTGCTAAAGAAAATATCAAAAACTTTAGCGAAACCCACTCTCCACTCAGCCCATGACACAAAAAACGTCCCCAAGGAACCCTACGTCAAAAAAATATGATGTAGCAATCAGCAGATCGTTTTAGCAAGCTCAAGTGGCAGTGGGCCGGCCATATTAGCCGTAGAACCGATGACCGTTGGGGAAAACGAGTTCTCGAGTGGAGACCGCGTCTTGGCAAACGGAGTGTAGGACGCCCTCAGGCAAGGTGGACTGATGATATACGCAAGATGGCTGGCAGAAGCTGGATGCGAGAAGCCGAAAACAGATCACAGTGGTGGGCAAATGTCCAGCAGTGGACAAGTATGGGCTGATGACGATGATGATGAATCAGCTGATCGGTGAGTTTGTATGAATCGGTGAAATTATTTATTCGTTTTCAACACAGGATTTCTTGGGGAAAGTTGTTTGGTATTATGGGCTGAGTAACTATCTCGAGTTTCGCCAACGTTTTCGATTTAACGTTGTATAACTATTAGGATTCTGGACATCTCAAATAAAAGTATTTGAATTATACATATGTAGGTATATTGTGAGTTCCAGTCCCGCAGTACTCTAGGCATGTATCAATCAAGGAGTCACTTTTTCGTATAATGATGAAACTCTCCTGCTTTAAGGTGTGTGAACCCTATAACGGCGGTAAGCCATTAACCCATCACGTCGGTTCAAATGCTTCCATCGTTCTAACATATGTAAATAATTGTGCACAACCATTTTTTAAACAGTGGACAAGCTTTTGACCACCGTCTTGCATTATATTAAACAACGATGTGGAGCACACTTGTTATATTAAGTACCTACTTACATTATGTATTAAAGTACCATACAATTATCGATGATTTTTATCAAGGGATTATATGAATCAGTAATGTCAGCTTCGTTCTAATTTACATATTCAAACACAATGTTTTTCTTGGCTTCTTCCAGAGATTTAAAAGAAAGTTATTAATGAGTGGTGCCTTATAAATACTAATATGCATTTATAGCCAATGTGGCCAATTAGCGGCTTACAATGACGTCATAAATATAAACCTTTGTAACAAGGGAAGTATGAAATTGCGACTACTGGCTAACTCGTAATAATAAATAAAGACCCGCATTCTGAATCGTGAATGAAGAACTACACAGTTAAGTTTTATGCTTTGTCTGACTCTAATGGTAAGTGTCAAAAAGAGACGAATGCGCCCCAAGCGTTTCTTTCAGAATATACATTACATTATACATTACACTAGTCGCCCAAATAAAACTAAATCGTTACCTATATAAATCATTATAAGTAATAAGTTTAGGTAATAATATACTGCATGCAAGAGAACCCCGAGCAATGGTCTTAGAAAGGTTGTTCGACTCACCAATATAAACAACTTTTACTATGACGACAATGCGGGCAAAAAATGGCATCTCCATACAAAATAGACAAATTTTTGCCTTGAGTTATAACATTTTGTATTTCCATTTCTTCATCTACATTCATACATCTTATACACGATCTCCGGTTTAGAGTACTTTTCACACCACCTTCCACTTAGGATTAAAGGCGTGAAGTGTATTTTTTTTTTTCCACCAAACGTACTAATATAACTCACAGAAGTCACCCTGGATACCTACTAGCGCCATCTAGGTAAGACTTTTTTTGGAGTTTAAAATTTTCCCGAGATTCAGAAATGAAAGTAATGTATGTGTTAATTCGAAGTATCATCAATACGTAGTATAAAACAAAGTCGCCTCCCGATGTCTGTATCTATGTACGCTTAGATCTTTAAAAGTTATCGTGGTACCTTATGTCCAACACGTAAAAGATATTACCTCTTCGTACAAAAGTGCCAATCAGCTGATCGGTAAGATTGTATGAAGAGCTATACTTTTGTTTCCGTTTTTTAAAGCTTTTATTAAACTTGTAATGTATGTATGTTTGTTCGGTTCAAAAAAATGGAGCCTCAACCGATTGAGTTGAATTTTTATGATTGTAAACGGTCGAATCGTATTTATTTTTAATTTGGTTAACCCTTTCATGGACTCATCCCGACTGACGACATGACGGCAATAAAATTACTATTGTCTTTAAGTGAGTATCCTCGAAATTGTAAAATAAACAAATACCATAAACAAGCTCAACGATGTCGTTATCTCAAAGCTTTGACTCATGAATAAGAATGCGGAAATTGCCCCTAAAATCACGTCTCTATTGTAGAACGTCATCAGTAGGTACCTTACACTCTAACGAAACGTAGTTTATTAAGTTACTGTTATCTACAATAGGGAATTTTCAGAGGCCTTGTTTCTCTTTGTTACAAAAGATGGCACTAGGTGTATTAAGCGGGATTCATGTCAACAATTTAACGGACTAGCAGACTAACGACAAGCAGTCAGTATTAAAGGTGACAGTAATTTTTTTATTGTATATTTACATGTTACAAAAGTTTGAATAATTTACCCAAAAAATTAAAAAACGTACTAACATATAAATGACAGAAGTCATCCTGAATACCTATTACATATAGATATGATTTTTTTGGGAGTTTGAAATTTCGTACAATCAATGCATAGTATAATACAAAGTCGCGTCCTTAAAACTGGCAAACGGAAGTGACTTTCTTTAGTAGATAGAGTGATTCTAGAGGAAGGTTTAAATGTATAGTAAATGCCATTACATGCATATAATAGCAGAGAAACAATAATGTTTATGGGCAAAACAATGTTTGCCGTCCTTCCTGCGGCTGGAGGAAGGCTTCGGCGGGGTCGGGCGGACCATGACGAGGCTTGGTTTCGGACGCTACAGGTCACACCCCTACACCTCTGATTGCGACGGGCTGGCAACACGGGTGTCTATACTGTGGTCGAGTTTGTCGCTGCAAAATCGGACTGTACAGTCACACTCTACGTTGCCAATACACAGACAAATCATTACTTAAATCATCAGAACATGATAGAAATCAGCGTGTATTAATTTGGTTTTACACCTTAGGCAACATTATTAGAATTTCACAAAGGATTTTGTTGGGATCCCTATTACAGGACCCAAAAATTTTATGCAATTAGTAGGTTGTGGGTTCGACACCTGTTATAACTACTGGGCGTGTACCTACATGAAAAATAAGAGGCCACTAACTACATGTACAGTACTTTTCAGAGCCTATGTACGCAACACGGTGAAGAACAACATGGTAATAAAACCAGTACACCACAAGGTGTGTAAACGCTATAACAGCGATTGGTTCACCCCTCGTCAGCTGCGTGACTGTGGGCATTTGATTAGCAAGTGTTTCTGCCTACCCCGTTTTGGGAATAAAAGGTGGGAAAGGTGTGTTTATTTGTTTACATTAATATGTATTAGTAAAGATTTAAGTACTCTCGTGATATATGTCTGCTACTGTCTGTACATCAATACATAGTATAAAACAAATTCGATTCTCGCTGTCTGTCCCTATGTATGCTTGGATCTTTAAAACTACGCATCGGATTATGATGCGGATTTCTGTAGTAGATAGTGATTGTTGAGGAAGGTCTGTCTGTATGTAGGTATGTATATTATATGCATATAATACCATAGAAATAGAAACAATGTTGATAATGTATATTGGCAAGAAAACGTTTGCCAGGTTTAAAAAAATACAATTTGGCGTTGTTACTTTAACACAGTAAACGTCAGTTAGACAAGAAAAAAACATAAACCATGTTTTGTAATAAGACCGAAAGAGGCAATCAATCATTCAGTCAATCAATCAATCGCCATTGAAGACATCGATTAGAGAAACTCAATGACCCACATCACCAAAAAGTACAACCAAACTGTGTAGGTATTGATTAAATTGGAAAGGAAACTAACAGGAAGGACTTGCATATCAAATACATTATTACGTTATTGTCTTGCCTTACTGCAGGCTAGGTACCTTTTTTTGAGACGAGATGATGTTATTGACATATTTTTTAAGTATACAGGTTGTCTCCGCTACAGTTATGTAAGAGCCATTTTTCTAAATTTCTTTTGCTATTTTCTGAAGAGATTCGCCCTTCTTGCAACAACTTCAATAAATACAATCGACACGGTTATACGGGAAGCGATGAGATGCAAATGGCTTCTTTATTTCTCATAATCAAAATTAATTTTTCGATACAATAATAATTATTGTGTTAATGTGGTGGAATTAGTGTTATAATGTGCTGGTGATGAAAAATAATGTAGTGAGAGTGAGAAGTAAAGGAGAGGACTCCTATTTGATCAATTTGTTATTCCCGTGTAATGTTCCACGCAGCATTGAAATGTGATGGTCCACCCTCACGTTTTAATGAGATTTTGACACGACTTAGACGACTGACGACTTTATCGATAGACTGTGAAAATGACACCAACTTGAACACGAAGAGTTATTACTTTGTTTGTGGCAGAATTATCGGCTTTAAAGCTAAATATATGAGCAAAGTTTAATAAAAAAATAAACCATCGTGACAGTAGTGACCTCTATGTCATAGAGGAAAATGAGTTTAAAAATGCCTCACTGACGAAAAATCTCTACCTTAACGAAATAATAATCGCTGTTTGACAAAAAAAAATCGTACAATAAAGCACCGCTCTTGCGAGAATTATTTCGGCAGTACTTTCTCTTTTACAAATCGGCAACTGATTTCTGACAGTAGTCGATGTTTCGAATATTACGTTACAGATACTATAAAAATATTTAAATATGAATTCCAATTAATTATGTTTTCTCAGTAATTACTGCTACTACCCACGCGTTTGTGGGAGACAGGTCTAAGTTGGAAACTTATTATTGAATAAGTGTTGACTCTCTACAATCTATACTAAAGAAATAATATACAAATTTATCATCCCACCAATAAAACATACTGAGAAAATAACAACCAGCCTTAGAAAGGAACCCTGTTGAATGTTATTGCACTTAGTAACCATACCATAATGAATAGATTCATTTCGGTAGGAATAAACAGCAAACTGCTTGGCATATATATGATTCTGTTAATCTAATCAGCCTAATTTTTTATTTTTTTTTTATATCACTATGAACAAGCGTTTGACCACCATCCTGCCTGATGTTAAGCAGCAATGTGGTCTAGACGGAGCACACTTCATGTGTTCCAATATTAAATGAGGAAAGATTATTTTTTAAATAGTAAACAAAGTTGCCTCCTGCTCCCTATGTATGCTTAGATCTTTAAAACTAAGGAAGGAACCCTATGTTAAAAACGAAAAAAAAATTACTTCTTTATGTAAAGTGGCAATCAGCTGACTGGTAGGTAAAAGTGAAGATATGACATTTTTTTCGTTTTTGATAAAGGGTTGTTAGTTTGTTTGGGGAAAGTTGTTTGGTATCATGAGTTGAGTTTAGACAACATTTTTGATTTAACATTGTATATATGTTAACTCCCATCAAGTTTGAGCACACATATTTGTCATTATTACTGCCGATTTAACTATCTAACATTAGTTGTAAAAAAATCTCCCACAGCAATATTGTGCTCTGTTGTCGTTATATTTTCTAAACTTTTATATGTATGGTTGAAAGAGAAGAATGTGTACTGAAATTGTACGAGATTTCATGCAATAAATTGACAATTCTAAGAAAACTTTGATAAAGGAAAGTGAAAGTAAAATTTATAAATTTCACCCCGAACATATCCCAAAGTCTGCAGATGATTACATGTTACACAAAGGATGTGAGGTAATAATAATGTATGATAACAACTAATTTCCATTGCTCATGAGTGACTCCAATAATGTTTACACAACTATTTAAACAAAAACAAAACCTATTTAAACAACTACAGAGTCCATATCTCAGGAATTTGTAATTATTTTTTGTTTAGTAGAGGACCCCACAGACATTGTCGTCTATTAAGTTTGAATTTCTACTTAAAAGTAGCTTTAATTCTAATAACAAAAAAATAATCAGTGAAATTGTTGAAATTCAATCCAATCATGTGTGATATAACCAAGTGAAAGAAACGAACAAGCATTTGACCTGTCTGGATTTAAGTAGTATCTTACACAAGTATACGGCTAATTTGGTATATGATGAACCATGCTTGCAAAGAGGGAAGGACTAACTTCATTGCCATGTTTGCTGTAAAGTGCAAGCACAAGCATCAATGGATGAACTGTCACTATTACCAAACAATAGAATTTAACGGCTCACAGAACTGCAATATTTTGTGTTTTTTTGATGTTCTGTGGTGATTTAATGTTTGTATCATCATCACCACTAAGGTTATTCCTAAGAAACTACAGTGTAAGTACTTTATTATATTTATTAGACTAGTATACTTATTTATATATTATGAAACTATACCAAGGACACTGAAATAACTATGTTTGCATGATTTAAGCGGCACAAGTATCTGCTCAGTAACTATTTATAACTGGTAATTATTTTTAACCTGGTCATCTAATATTTAATAAAGATCTGATTTATATTTTATCTATTTTAATAAAGGTTTTAAATTGTTTAGATATGAATACTTAGTTGATACATTTAGTAAGTAAATAATAAAATATTTTTCACCAAATATGTAACAATAAGTTAAAGAAAAATGGTATGTGTCCAACTATTTTAGAAGAGCAAGTCTAGTAAATTTAGTTATTTATTGCCAGTTTAAGTTATATTATATTTAATAGTAATCAGTTCTTAATTAGGTATAGCTTAGTGAACCATTGAAATAATAACCTATAAGTATTACAATCATGATAATGTTGCAGTATTGCTTACAGAAATGAGTAATTATTTATTACCTACATATATAATACTGTGTGAGCAAAATTAAATGTTGTCAAATAAAACATAACCAACTAGCTCTACATAACAGCTTCTTTATCTCAAAACACTTCAGAAGTAGGCCATATTACCTGCCAAGGACTGTTGTACACCAAGTCAGCAGGTTTATCATTAACGCATTATGAGAGCAATAACTTATGTTGGGGTTTAGGCCCTGAACAAAGGAGCATGGTGTGTTGTGTAATCAATATCTTGTGATATTCAGTAATCATTAATCATCAATAAGCCAGCGCGTAGTGTGTTTATAAATCTACAAGTATCGCTGAAATGGTATTGCCGAAAACGATCGGTAATAAAAAGTTCATTACGACATGCGAGGTCGTAGGAGCGCAGTCGAGACGTGCGATCTCTGTGGGCGCACGCCCCTGGCTGCCGCTGCGAGTGCCGGCCGCCACTAGCCCGCCTGCGCTGCTCGAGCTACACCGCGCTCTCCCACACAGCTGCAACCGCGAACTCCAGAGCCCTACGCGCACCGCACTCCCGTCCCAACCACCAAAACAACCGCCGGCATCTCACTGCCGAATACTACCGACTACGGAACTATTTCCTATAGATTCTGACACCACTCGCATGCGCCAGTACGTATGACCGCCGCGTTTCAAAACTCAGCGCAATGATAACATCAGACGTGAAATCTTTACAACTTTCATCAGCATAATCAACACGAATAGCTTCGAATTGAAAAGTCATTGAATATCATCTGAACTTTTTACAGATCGATACACGATGCAGTGTGATGCACCATTTCATGTTTACGTGATCCCAGATAAAGCCACCATGGCGTCGCCCGGGACTAGAACCGTATAATATTAACAATAAACACTTACCAGCTGTCTTGCAACTTGTTTCTTGTTAGTCGGCAGTGTTTCCGACATGTTTATATCAGTCAGAAACACTGCTCTTCGAGATTTACACTATTTTACGTAAATATTTTACACGGAGCACGAGAAAAAGCAACGCAATCCACCATTTGCAACAGAGCACACTGCTGCCAACATGACAGCGCATAATCACTTCAGATTTTTTTACTAAGTTGGTAATTTTGCTCGTGCGTGATTGGCCGACGTCCAAATGATACAATTTCGAACGCCCGCGAAAATTCAAAAGATCGATAAATTATTATACTTGCTATTATTTGTAGCTAATTCAGAAATATAACTTAGAAACAATGTACGCTAACAGGGACTATACTAACAGCATCTAATAATGACATCAACATAACATGTATTAGCATTTCAAGGGAACTTTAGGAGTAAGTTATTTCCAACTAGTCATTTCGGTTCCTTAACACTTATTCGCATAGAATGGCACAGAAATAATATATAATGTAAGTAAGCGTAGTGGCGATTCTAAGTCTATGTAGAATGAGATGTAGATTTACTTGACTTACCTACACTTATGCCAGCAAGATCTTCTACTGTCAGGTCTGAGCAAAAAAAAAAGTCTTTGTAGATGTTGCTGACTATTGTTTTTAAGTAAGTATAGAAGTTAGGATCTTGTTAAGATTCCAATACAATACATTTCTCACCTCACCTACCTAAGGCACAGTATTATATTTAGACAGGAGTATGCAACTAGATGGCACATTAAAAAAAATATAAAATGGTGGTAAGTACTTTTTTTATGTTTATTATGGCTTGAACTGGACAGAGTTCTTAAGCCAAGATATATCATACTATAAGAAAATATTCCCTTATTTCCTTGATTTGACTTTATCGCTCAGTCATTAAAAAAAACGGGATGGGTTACACTCCGGCAGTCCTAGTCTTAGACCCGGATATTCTAAAACCATAGACTAAACTCAAAGAGAAGTTAAAATATACCGGAAGTTGTATTTGTATTTGTACCTTCAGCTGTTTCTATTAAGTTACCTACATTTTACAGAGTAATATCAACTCCTCAAACTTATTCGTTCTGTAGTTATAAATAAGTAAAAGTGAACCGATATCATAAAAAAAAACTGAAACCAAACATAATAATACACCACTGTTGTGTGTGGGGTTGGTTGATGTATTGGGTCTGAGAAAAAAAAATGTTATAACTGTGTGTGAAACAGACTTGCGATATTTGATTTGAACATAAAAAATGTGGCGATCGAGTTACAGTTATAACGAAGACTGGGAAAGAAAGAAAACTTATTTGATACGCAGCTTATTTGAAGATGTACCAAGTAAGTAGTAGTGGGCCGGTAATATTAGCCGTAGAACCGAAGGCCGTTGGGGTAAAAGAGTTCCGGAGTGGATACCGCGTCTCGTCAAACGTAGTGTAGGACATCTGCGGAGACGTTGGACTAAACATTTGCGCAAGATGGCTAACAGGCGACAAGAGGGAAACTATATGCGAGGTGCCTGATGCATTTGGAGAGGCCTATGTTCAGTAGTGGACGCATATGGGCGGATGATGATGAGAAAGTTTCTATTTATGAATGGCTAACCGAAGCTAAGGATCTTTTGGTCCAATTTTACCCTTTCGGGGACACATCTTGATCGTCATGTTGTTTTAATTTCAGTGTCAACGAAAGTGTTAGGCTAATTAAATAGATAAAAAATATGTCGATATATTCCGTTTGTCTCTGCCTACCTTTATGGGAAACGGGCGCGACGTATACTAAGTATGTGTAAAAGAACCGAGCAATGGTCTTAGAAACGTTATTTGGCTTCGTCAACTTTTATAATGGCGACAAGGCTGGGTAATATTAAAAAAAATACACTTTACGCCATTTAATCTTAAGCGGGGTAGGCAGAGGCACTTGCTAAGCAAGTGCTCACTTTTCATCAAGCGTATTTAACCCAACAACGTGACAGAGGGTGAGCCCGTCGCCGTTATAGGGTTCACACACCTTATGGTGTGGGGTTCTAACACGATGCCCTTCACCGTACGAGCGTTGCGTTGCGTATATAGGCTCTGAAACAGAGTCCCACGTCCAGAAGCCGGACTCGAACCCGCGACCTCCCGATTCAAATCAAGTATCCGACCAACTGGACCACAGACACACGGCGCATTAAAAAAAGTCAACTCCTTGCAAAATAGATATTTTTCCTTTTGAAACCGTGTTACACCCAGTACTAGGTACAACCAATGGTACAGTTACTTTTTCATTACCATAGTACAAACAGTGGACTGGTTGTACTAAGGTTATAACTGTGGTATTGCTCACCACAGTCAATACAGACTATGGTACAGTGGCGTGCACACCATATAGGCAAAAATACACTGCCTACCTTAGTATTTTGGCTCCTTCCTACCTATCCTTTTTTGTTGTACTCACAACAGAGGCTGACGGAGGTCCTGTATTTTGTGGGTGAGTAGATAGGTAGGTACCTATGTTTCGTAAACACAAGTTACCTATACATAAGTGTCAATCCTTGGGGATTACTGCCTACCTTGTCGTAAAAGCCAGTGCACGCCACTGCTATGGTACCACAATTAGGAAGAATTTACCGTGGTTCCACTCATAACTAGAGGTATATTGACACGTAACAAGTCGTATATTGACGAAAATTTGAATTTACAAATTATAGATTTGACGAGAAGAAAAACTTTAAACTACTTTACCAACTGTGATATTAAATATAATAATAAATAAATAATAATAAATATTTTACAACAACATACAAATTGCCTTCATCCCATGTTAAGTAGCATTAGCACTTGTGTTATGGAATTCAGACAACGAAATATACTTAAATACGTTTTTCCTTTAAATACATACTTATATAAATAAAACACCCAGACACAGCCGACAAGTACTTAAAAGCTCATCACCTAAATACCTGTCTGCGGTGGGAATCGAACCCACGACCTTATGGAATGGAGGCAGAGATGCTGACCACTACACCAACGGGCCCGCCAATTTTCGGTAATTTTATTATAACTGTGGTACCACCAGCCCCCCCTAGCAAAGCGCTCCAAGAAAGACATGTCAAGACATACCAAGCACTGCGATTGGTTGAAATAAGTTAATTCGCACGATGTGTGTCATAGCTGCCAATCACAGCGCGTATTTGTTCTATGTATTGTCTTTCTTGAATTAGCAAGCGGGTCAAGAAAGACAACTGAAAGAGACTTGCAGCCCCCCTAGCACAGCGCTCCAAGAAATAAGTGACAAGACATATATAGAGGTATAACCCGCTGCGATTTGTTGAAAGTAGCTGAGTCGCACGAAGCGTGACATAGCAGCCAATCAGTAGGCCTAGCACACGCCTCAAGAAAGACATGAAATAGAACAAATACGCGCTCTGATTGGCTGCTATGTCACGCTTCGTGCGACTCAGCTTGTTTCAACAAATCGCAGCGGGTTATATGTCTTGTCACGTATTTCTTGGAGCGCTGTGCTAGGGGGGCAGAGCGCGTATTTGTTCTATGTCATATCTTTCTTGAGGCGCGTGCTAGGCCTGCAGCCCTCTGCAGGGTTACTGCTGGGATACTACGGTTATAAAAAAGTAACCGTAGTAATACTGGTGGTACTGCTGGGTGTACCACGGTTTCAAAAGGTTTTTTTTCCTTCCTTCCTATTGCCTAATGAGTTGATTTTTATGTACTGCGTATTCAGTCTGTCCTAGGGTCCTGGACTCAAGTCCAACTCCATCGTAAGATTAGGTAATCAAGGTAACCGACTGTTGAATGTGTAAATTGAAGAGTTTAATGCGTTTTATTGCACATTGCACATGACAAACTCAAATACACTACATAATATAATAGTTGCTCAATATTATTCTTAAACTAGGTCACCTTTTATTATCGTGGGGAAATCTGTTATGGATACCACGGAGACAACAACGGGGGGTTATGTGGGACTCACGCCCACTAAAACCCAACAGTGCCACTCGTGCGTTATTAGTAGTAGCCCGCAGAGCCCTACTGAAGATACTTCTTTCTGAAGTTTTGCTTTCGGGTACGTGGATGTACGTATTTTCTACAAGGTTAAATGAAAAACTTTGGCGAAACTCAACCGTCACTCAGCCCATAACACTAAACTACTTTTCCCAAAGAACCCTATGTCAAAAACAAAAAAAAATTACTTCTTCACATAAAGTGGTAATTAGCTGTCCGGAAGTTTGTATGGGGTGGTGATTTCATTTTTGGCATAAGGTTCCTTGGGAAAAGTCGTTAAGTGTCATGGGCATAGTTTCACCAAAGTTTTTCATTTAACGTTGCATGTTTGGGCACATGACAACAAATATTTCAGTGAACGCGCAAGTCTCCAGAGAATAAACCTTAGGCCTAAAGGCAGGTTAGGCTTGGGCTTGTCCATATAAAGTCATGCCCGAAGCACGGAAGCGCCCAGAATTACTTTAATTAATCACTTCGAAACAATCCGCATATTAACTTGTTCCGGTCATTCTCCCTCGAAACCCCATCCCAGGGTGAAAGGGTGTTCATCCAATTTGGTAAACACGCAGGCGTGGTAAAACTGCACGAAATCGGTCGTTACGACAGTCTGCTTCACCACGATGTTTTTTTCATTGAAATAAGAAAAATAAATTGCTCAATAGTTAATTTTAGGCACTGCTTATAGTTGTATGTCAGAACTTCGGATAACTTTGAAAACTTATGAAGTCGTGTAATTGTTGATATCCTCTATACCAGCCACTACTGTAGCCGCGCTAGGATACCTATTTTCGAAACAACTCCTAGTCTATTTTTTAATTCGACGAATTTGACAGTTCCATTCTACAATGTATATAAGTACCGACATTATTCCAATGTAAATTAAACTGAAAATTTTATACAAATAGTTAACGATCTTCGTCACGTATATATACATAATATACTCTATCTATAATACAGGATGGCTCATTCAAATCGGTCAGTATGGGAAAGTCTGAAACTATAAGACATACGAAGTTATGTTCTTAGGAACCATGTCATCCATTTTAATAACAAGAAAAACTGCATACTTCCATAAAAAAAAAATTATAGTATTGTATTAAAAAAGCAGTGGCCACTTACAACACCTACTAAAATAAATGAAAGTATGTGAAAACAATGCATTGTATTAATTTTAGACATTATGTATATTATACAAACATTATTATTATTATTTATACAAACATTTACTTCCCACCAGTCAGATTTTTTCTCTCAAAACAACCGGGTTCGATTCCCGTGCTGAGTACAGGTTATTTTTTAAATGGATGAAAGCAGTTTTTCTTCTTATAAAAATCGGTGACATGGTTCCTAAGAACAAATTGTCATATGTGTTATAGTTTCAGATTTTCCCATACTGACTGATTTGAGTGCGCCACCCTGTATACTCTACCTGAATGCAGCAGAGTACAAAATTGTATGAATGGGAACTGTCAAATTGGTAAGTACATCGAATTAAAAAAAAATTGTGATACACTTGGTAATTGCATTGCTCTCGTCGCGGCAAACGATGTCCATTGCTGATTTCGTTACTTTCATTTGACTGTCGTCCGTAGTTAAACAACGATGTGCATCGTATCCCGCAATGGTACCAGAGCGATGCAACTACGAGAGTGTAGAAGGCTTGGCCACGCAATGCAAATGGCATCGTCTACACTACGGTACTCGACGGCCAATGCGCCTATTGTGCGTGATTTGGAAGTGGGGCTACTTTAACCACCCCTGGTTTCTCACTCTCTCACTTACTCAGATGGTGTGCTCTGTATCTTTCCAGTTCAGTACTGCTGCTCACTATCAACCTAGTACGAATGTACAATTAAGGACTGCAGTAGCGAAACACTTAAATGTCTGACAGTTTGTCGTTGAAAATATTGAGATAAGTTAAAAAATCCGAAAGGGTTTCTTAATCCTTGACTGCCCAGGGTCGCCGTCGCCGCTCGGGGAACGTCGTTAGAAGGGTTTTAGCACCGCACTATTTCAGTCGCCTCTTCAATATTAATGCATAGTATAAAACACAGTTGCCTCCCGCTGTCTGTCCCTGTGTATGCTTAGCTTATCTTTAAAACTACACAACGATATATTGATGCGGTTTTCGTTAATAGGTAGTGATTCTTGAGGAAGGTTTACATGTATCTCGTAAGCGTTATGCCGTACTTCAACACAAACTGGTATCGAAAGCAAATATAACTTAAAATACTATAAAAAATTACTGTCGCCTTCAATACGGACTGCTTGATGTTAGTAATTTCGTTGAAATTTGTCCCTCTAATACAACTAGTGCCATCTGTCATAACTAAGATAAACAAGGGCCCTGAAAATTCCCCATTGAAGCGTATAACCCAAGCTACCTACCCTCACTTCGCTGAAGTCATAATGCATGTCACCACCTAACCTAATTTAAGTTGATTGGAAATTTATTTTGTCTTGGCGGCACCTAAGAATAAAATTGTAGGTAGGTATATCTCTTCGTTTCCAAACATTCTCTGCAGTAAACAGAATCTGTCAGAAAAAGTATTTCCTCACGAAGTTTTTCTTCACAGTAAGAGGTATTGTATTGAGCCATTGTTGTCTCCGACTGAAATAAAACGTCGTGTTCCAATAATACCTCTAACAAAACTTGAATCTTTTCGATTGTACGTCAAGTGCTCGGCAACTAGGTTACAGCCAAGGTAGCTTTCTCAATGATTATTAGGCATTTTGCACAGAAGTAGAAACAGATAACTATTTCGTGATTCATCCTGAAGTTTTCTCTCTGGTGCTCCTGTGTGCGATATGTAACTACAGTGCGGTAGACAGGAATATTTTGGCTCATGAGAGCTAAACCGAAACTGAAAGTATAGCCGTGTGGTGACGGCGAATAGAATACCTGTCACCAGCCCAGCTTAACTGCTGTTCCTTCTCGTTGTCAATAAATAAATTTTTACATTTTTTTTTAAACCTTTACCGTTTTGGGGGTCGTAAGAGGCGACCGAGGAACCTCTCCAGAGAACGGACAGCAGCGCTCTCTGTGAGTTAAACAACGACACCATTGCGATAGCCAACCCACCTGCCAGGCATAGCGATTATTGGCATTTCCCCCCAAATGATCATGGAAATCATTGGGGGAGGCCCTCGTCATAGATAGCTCGCCACTTGCCTGTATATTCTTTGTTTTGTTTATGAATGTGTTGTGATAATAAATTATCCAGCATTATTAAAACAATATTACTTAGAACTGCCTTCAATTGGGCTTCAAACTGTTTAGTCCCACGCCAAAAGGTCCTTGCCTCTTTGTCAAAAATTATGTCTCAAATTATGTTGATTTTAATAATATTAGTATTATATTAAGAGCCACCAACTTTTTTTTAGGTGGTACGTTTTGAGCACAAGATCTCTCCTAAGCTCCTTTGTTTTCGATGTACCATTTTAGTTAGTGTATAACGTGTATTTTTTTGTTCATGGCAGGGCTATCCACGATACCAGAAAGCGATGAGACGCCAAGCCGTTCACCAACACGCGCTCCACAACGCTCTAGGGGCAGAGTATGTTCACCATACAGATGCGAAAGTCCTTTACCAAATCTTATAATAGAACGCATACCAAAAATTAACAAACACGACGAACCTGAAGAATATTACGACGCCCTTGAGAAAAATATTAAAAAGATTATGAAGCGAATGGATAGAATTGATGAAACGGAAAATAGTGATTTATACGAGCGTTCGACGTCATCACTGCATAGCGAAAACTTCATACAAGATTTAATCAATGATAAACTCTCCGACGACGCAGCAACCGTTCAACTCCATAACTCAGACGTAGAAGATATTGAAGAGGAATCAATATTTGAAGTAAACACGATTACTGTGGAAGCTGAAGTACACGCCGAAGATACAAGTTTACCAATACTTGATGAAAATGAAGGTTTCGTTAGCGAGAATTATCCAACAAACGAAGTTTCTGTAATATATGATAGTAATAATGATTTAACAGCTATTAGAGAAGATTTACCCACAACTGAAAAAGTAAACATTGTTAAAAGTCCTACATTTCGAACACGTTTTGTGCTCAATGTTGTTGATACAGATCCAGATGGACAGTTAGGTAACAGCCCTATATCAGACATATCAAATTTTATCGGCAATCAAAACTTATCTGAAGATGGTTTCAATGCTGATGTTGAGAGTGATAACGAATCTTTAGGTAAGAAAACAAGTTACATTGTTTACTATTCATAAATAGTATTTATGTAAGTACAAATTAATTAACTGTCAAATTTCCCAATGGGCAAAACATAACTGTTAGGAAAGACAGAAAAATGTAGTTAAAGTACTAAAAGAGATAAAATAGAATTCAAAATTTTAATGCAACTATCTATAATGACCATTTATAAAAATATTGAATGTCAATCCAATCCAAAATTCTTTATATTCGTCATAAAAGTAAAGAAAAATCGGGCCATTTCAATTTCTCATTAATGTTTTTCTTCGAAATTGTCTTATTTTGCAACGTTAAATCGAGAATATTCAAATGAGAGTGTCTTCTGTTTGAGCTTACTTTTATACCTAGGTACGTTCTTACCTTAGATTTTACTAACATATGTGATTTGGTTCGAGGTACATCACCCAACATTCGAACACATGGGCCAGACGAAGATGTGATGCGCACACCGTGTCAATATCCCCACAGAAATCGATCTTCATTAGAATTTGAAAGCAGGGAATCTCCAACCACCAGCGTTGAATGTCCCATTCTAAACGTGGCAATGATCACTGATGACAGTATAAGCTGTGCCGAGACTTCAAAGGAACTCCAAATTGATGATAGTAATTACAAAAACGACACAAATGATGCTGATCCCGGAAATCACCGCGAAAATTCTAATGCAGCGAGTGTGGTAAGAGAAATGAGCCACGAAAATGAACCAAATGAAGAAAGAACTAATGATAATGATCAAATATTATATGATTTTGGTTATATCGATGAAAACACTAACAAACTCAATGAAATAAATGATCCAAATGACGACATAACTGATGACAATAGTTTTACAACGATTGCTGAGGTACGTAAATCAATTGAGAAATCACATGTCGGCGGAAGCAATAGATTGAGTCGAATTTTGGAAGAAAGTACAGTTGAGGAAACAAGACAAAGTCTAAATGAGAACACGTATAAACCAACAATAGATAATGTTGGTGATGATCAAGCTACGAATCGCGAACCTCAAACAAATGTCGAATATACGGGACCAAATGACTTATATACTATAAATATTGAATCTCCTACTTACACAGATATTCGTATGGGTACGAGTCTTGAAGATATCAATGAAAACGACGTGAACGTATTTGACAAAACTGTTACCATTGGTCCGGGTCCAAGGAGAAGCCCAAAAAGAGCAAATGATGGAATCACTGAAGATCATCATACCAAGAAAATTAAAACAGTTGAATGGAAGACTTTAAAAGATAAGCTGTTTCTCAGAAAACCAACTGTTTTTAACTTATGCACATGTGAAGATCACCAATGTACTTAGAAATATCGATTGATTTTTAAAATATTTATGTAAGTTAATTTGATTTGATTCATAAGGAAACTGGACTCAATAACTTTTTTATAAATCGCATATTTTTGTTAAAAATTTTGGTTTGAGAATGTGTTAAATTACCTTTAGGTAATTAAGTAAATGACTTACGTACTTTTTACATATTTTTCTTTATAACTATTATTATTATACAATTATCATGAAGTAGGTACAGCAGAATTTAAAATCATGTGGAGATATATTATGTTGAAATTAAAATAAAACTATGAACCAATATGGTATTGTGCAAGTACTCGTATATTGTTTTAATTCTTCAATTACATAATTAAATTAATCATTCATAACAAAAAAA